>CABFVX010001452.1:59711-82236 GCA_902151425.1 Timema shepardi | reverse complement strand
CATGTAAATTTCGCGGACTTTTTTAAAAAAAAAAAAAAAGAAAAGTTGACCGTGGATGTTTAGGAAGGAAGGTGGAAGTGAAATGTATTCACCAATAGGAGGAGCGGTGTCGTTTCTAAGCGGTTACACGTCAACTGTTTTGTGTTACAATTTTACACGATGTGCCGTGGACGGCCGCACAATGGCGAAGTTACCTCCCCTTTGTGTGAAATTGATAGAATTTCCCCTCGAAAACTAATTATAGCCGGGGTCGGCTAACTCTTCAAAACTCGACACCACGAGGTGCCAGTTTAATGTGAGGTATTTAAATACCTGTCATGGAGTTATGATAACACCCAGAATAATTTATTGCCAATCTTTTTTTTTATAAGAGAACCGCGTTTTACTAATCGTACGGGACATTCTCACAATGTCAATTTAATTCTAAAATATAAACTATATATTTTTTTATCACCGCGTCTCAGTGCCTGTTTAAACGCGAAAATGATAATTGTTCTAATGGGGTAGGTTTGAGTAAGGAATAATTATAGAGGTAGTCCATCCACATTTGCCTGGAAGGAGAGTGGGAAAAAACTTAAAAAATCCTCAATATACTTGACCGGGATTTGAACCCCGAGCTCCCCATAATCAGCAGGCCAGTCTAACACGAGAGTGACGCCTTAAATCATTAGGTCACTGAATCAGGTAAAAGGTGCGAAGTTACAGTTTTGGAAAAATTATCCTTGCACTCCTATTTATTTATCTAATCCAGCTATCTATCTATTAACATAATATTACCATGGCATTAAATGAGACATTACATTTTGATAATAAAATATTCATAATAATTATCTAAATATTACGTGAATTGCAATCTTATTCAAATGGTATCAAAGTTACAGAGCATTCGAAGACATTTTAAAATATGGAGATTTAGTGTTTAGCTTACCCTTTACCCACAACCAACATAAATATTTTAACCACAAGTTAAAAAAAATACTTTTACAGATATAAATAAGGTATGAAGTTTGCACCCATATGAAATAAAAGTTATTGATGGGGTTGAGGATAGCTATAAATTAATTCCAATTATTTTTAAATTTCTTACCTCAATTGCACCCTTACCCTCAACTAACTAATTACAACATCAATCACAAAAACAACTGTAACTTCATAAAAAAATGTGAGATTTTAGATACAAATCATTGTCTTTATATTATCAAGTCAGTTAATTGTTTTATAATATATTTTAAACCCGTTAAGCCTAAAAACTTTGTCACTAATTATGAACGTTTTTGAGCATTACAATAACACATTTTAATAAATGTACAATACAATGGAGTCTCGTTCAAAGCTTACCTTGATAGGCTCTTTCATATAAGCTACACCATGGTTGAAACAAGCACGGAGTGTAGATAACTAGTTTCACATTGAATATACAGTCTTCTTTGCTAAATAAAATTTAATGGGTGCTAAAATTAGAGTTTCCGAGAATTCGTGATTGAGATGACTGGATCGTCTCGAAATTAAATAAACATATTTTATTGCAATCTTTTTTAAATAAAACTGGGGGGCTGACGTCTGTGCGATTGATGTATCTTTTACTGAAATGTTGTTAACAAAAAGTTTAAATTCTAAAAAATGTTTAAATTTTATTACTAAAGGTGTGTGCTTTATGAACCAAGTGATTATACAAGAACAGGATGCAATTAATTTAGGCAATCTAATGAGGAACACTTGTTTAGTCATTATTATTATTATTATTATTATTATTATTATTATTATTACCGCGTCTTACTATCCGTTCGGGTTGTACGCACTTAGGATTATGTGTAATGGTGAGATGAAATTGAGGACCTACAGTTTAACGTGGGATCCGAACCATGGTGGAGACCTGGCATTCCACATATTTACAAGCTGTGATTAATACACGTCTTGTCAGAGGTGAAGGAAGGGTTTGGTAATCAGATAAATCTGTGCCAGGACCGAGGATTGAACCCCGGACCCCCAGCACAGAAGTCCGATACCTTACCTCATAGACCGCCAGGTCACCAGTTTTGTTTAATCGTCAGACATGTTGACAATTGAGCTAATGTGTCATACTTGGTTAAATCTATTAAAATAATAAAATATATTAAATCTATATGCCTATATTTGAAACGTTAAGTTATTCCTTTCGATAATTACTCATGCAGTTAAAACGGATCTTAATTTTACAATAGGTGACCTGGCGGTCTATGGGTAAGGTGTCGGACTTCTGTGCTGGCAGCCGGGGTTCAATCCTCAGTCCTGGCACAGATTTATCTGATTACCAAACCCCTCCTTCACCTCTGACAAGACATCTTGTGAATGTGAGGAATGCCAGTCCTCCACCGTGGTTCAGATTCCACGTTAAACTGTAGGTCCTCCATTTCATCTCACAATCATCCTATCATTACACATTAGCGTAAGTGCGTATAACCCGAACGGGTAGTAAGACGCGGTGCTAATAATAATAATAACAATAATTTTACTAAAGAAAAAAAAAACACCTTGAGGATTAGCATACCAAAGTTTATACAGTTTTAATAGAGAAGCCGTGATCTTTATATAATTTACTTTAGCTGGTAAATACTTGGAAACTATTAAGACAGTTGGTGATGTCATAAGAAGCGGTTAAAGTGGGGGTGTAGTAGACTCGAGAAAAGATCCTTTGTCTTTGCGTTTTTTTATAGAAAAATATCTTTTCAGCTAAATTAAACAAATATTGCTCAAGCAGAAACATAGTGATATCAACAGTTGTTGAATAACTGTTATGAACATAACGGAATTAGATGAGAAACTTGAGAAAAAGTTATCCCTAAATTCCAGAACACTCTTGACAGTTATTCAATAACTTTCGATTCACCATATAAAGAAAATTAAACTCTCTGTTTCTACTGGATAAATATTTGATTTATTTTGTTATAAAAACCGCAAAAACACTAACATTTTCTCCCGTTACCTTCACTTCCATATTATGATATATATAAATCATTGAGATGTAGGTCTTCCCAATAATTACCGAAGGTTTGAACCTACTACAAAATTTGTGACTTGAACAGGGAAGAAAATTGACTTAGTCGATTTTTATTCTGGGTACGATTCGTATATAATATTTAAAATATGCAAGTGTAGGAATTCAAACCCAATATATTTGGTTAGACTCAACTCAATAAAAAAATAAACTTTTCAGGAACATAAAAAAAATCGTTTCAGCTTATCAGAATATTTTCTGAATGACCAGTAATATAAAGTTTATTTAGTGCTAGACATTACCGATTGTTCCAGCCATTGCCTTCAAAGTACCGGATAAACGGGATTGTAGATTACGTTTCCGAACCATGCATGTAATGGTTGAGTTTGATTTGTTTTTATTGAATTTGGATTTTGTCCAAGATTCACTTTTTGGCACGTTACATCCGATTGGCCCGGACAACTCTGTGGTGACGTGCTGTTAAAACGACCCGATTGGGTGAGTTTCAGTGGAACATGGAACTTTGCTATAATATGGAGTAGTGATATCCAATTCATGAAGGAATAGTTTGAATTGAACTATTCTTTTATTTGAACTGGTTGATCTAGTAATCTAGTTGATCTAATTTATAATGAACTACGAAGTGATGTGACAGGAAACGAAAATGATTCTTCAGATGATTTTGGTCAGTTGTGTCAAACTCACACAATTGCGAGGGCCATATTATATCATAAAGGAGGCATTGTGGGCCGCACATAGGATTTTTATTTACTGTACTATGCATTTTAAATGTTTATACAAAATTAAAAAACTTAACTTTTTCCTCCTTGACCCCTTTTCATTCTTGAAGTACACTGGTCTACAAACATATCTTCTTTAAATGCGGACACAAATGAAATTTAAAAAAAACTATTTTTAACTGTCAATTTACAATATTTAAAAGCTTTCTAAAATAAAAAATAAAAAACTCTTGACAGAGACAATAGTAATAAACTTTGTTCAAAATTCAAATATTTGTAATCTTAAACAAAATGCCAGGAGAATAATTGATCGCAACTACTGTTTGTTGGAAATCTGGCATCGCTTCCCACTTATCTGGAAGCGGACTTCCTAACTTGGATTTATTAAATTTTAAAAGGGAGAAAAACTGTTCACTAATGTATGTACTTCTGAACATTGATAGTATTTTCACTGAATTCATTTTGATTGTGGGATATTTATCACCCAAATACTTTGAGTAAAACTCTGTTGGGCCGGTCCAAACGCTCCCGAGGGCCGTATGTTTGACAGCCTTGATATAAGTAATAAAAAAAATTAAAAAACCAACACCCTCGCACACATAAGATTCTCCCATTAGTATATATGGGAAACTAAAAGCTACCAGTGGGTAATTTTTCATTTTGGAAAATTTTCAGCAAATATTTCTCTCAATTCTTTTCGGAAATTGTTCCGTTTTTATTAATTTTGTAATAGTGGTAGCTGGTAGTAATAGTAATAATAGTAATAATACTAAATAAACGGATGAACGCGAGCCTCTTAGACCCATTTTATTCACACTTCAATCAATATTTTTTATCATAATTAAGTTAATTAAATTCATTTTGAGGCTGGCCCGAGTATTTGCTTACAACATTTATACCTCCACCCCTCTCCAACTATGCACCACCTATCCCCCCCTCCTTATTAACCCATAATTCCCTTAATACACTATTTTATGAAACTACAATATGCTCTAGGTCAGGGGTATTCAACACGTGGCCCGTAGTACAATTTTTTGCGGCCCACTGGTTCATGAAAAATATAAAGCTATTTCAAGAGAAAAAATGACAGACTGCAGATATACATTTTACATAGTCAACTAATAAAATAAACACGTATTTTACGTTATTTTATAAATGATTTTTTGTTTTTGTGTGAAGAAAAGTATTGCATTTTAATATAAATGTGCTTTAAACCGGCAAGTGACAACTCTGGTAGACAAGACAAATCGTGCTAACTTCTGCTAAGAGAAATCTAAAAAATAGGGGAAAAAACACAGATAATATAGGTAACTCACTAGAAATCCTAATCCGTAGTGTGAGAAAAATAATGAGCTAATGGGAGTATTTTAATATTTATTCAATCCGAATATTATCGGTACAGTATTGCGCCCCCATCAGCCAACAAAAGAGATAAAACTTTGATCTTTGGACATAAACAGGTTGCGGAACCCTACTCTAGGTGCCACCTATTAGATTTAACCCCTCCACCGAAAGTAGCCACTGCGAAAAAATTCCCAATTTAAAATTTCTCGGAAAATGTTCATTTCTACCCATAAGTTTATCTGCCAGGCCTGTGTGGGTTGACATGGGAATTCATTGTTTGACATTTCTCTTGTAAAACAAATCCACCCCTTCCCTATCACCCCTTAGTTTCAAGTAATAAGCACTGAGCTTCAAGCTGTAGGTCGGCCGCAAACCAATGAATGAATGAGCCATATGCTGTAGTTCACGAGCGACTGAACTATTGAACTAGCTTCTAAATGAATTTCTCACTTAAGTGGGCTGAATAGCTTTGAACTATTTCCAACTGTATGGACAGATCTGCTCATCTCCAATATGTGCCGACCTTTATCGTTGGGCACGCGGATTAAATGTCTGGCTCGTCTGGTTTGCCACTGACAGGAAGGTTGAGGTTAAATTCCTGGTTAGGTGCACTGAAGTTTTTTCCCTCTAGATTGTTCCCCACTCTCCCTCGACACAAAGGTGAATATATTTCCTTTAAATTATACTTAGGGGACGTGATTAAAGGTAAATGTTTTTGCAATTTTTATAACAAATACATTTTTTGACCAAAATAAATCAAATATTGCTGCTGTAGAAACATAGATTAATTTTCTTCACACGGTGATATCAACAGTAGTTCTTGAATATCTCTCAATGGTGTCCTGGTATTTAATGACAAATTTCCTCTTCATTTAAAATGTTTCTCATCTAATGTCGCTATGCTCATAACAGATATTCAACAACTCTTGATATCATCATGTGTATACAATTATACTCTATAATTATACTTAAGCGATTTATTTTTATTTTGGCCAAAAATATGTTTTGCTCTAAAAACGGTAAAAATACTGGCCTTTTCTCACGTGGCTTACATCCTCACCTTAATGTAACTAAACGTCAACAGTCTGGATGAGTAATAAGACGCGGTGCCAAATAATATAATATCTTAAAGAGAAATAATTTTTAAAATATATCGATAATTAAGATGGACATACAAGTTTTTAGCGCACACACTTTGGTTTTGGTTTAATACACGAGTAAATGTTTAAATTAAACATATTTTTTACACTACCATGAACACAATTTTAGTGGTGTGTCTCAATTCTATTAGGTAAAGCATGAAACAATATGACAGAACAAATAGCTAAGCTATTATATTTGCTAATCACGGTTATAGCAGCATCTAAATGTCATATTATTTGAATATAAAGATTATACCTGAACACGGGAATCGAATCTGGGACTTCTGGCTTAATACGCCAATGATCCATCCAAACCATTCAAGGCCATTCTTCACTCATATCTTAAGGCGAAGTCTGTGATTAACATGTGCAAATCGTCAACTACAAATATGTAATCAATTAAGATTGCAAGATATAAGATAACGCACCCACCCTGGATACGGGCCTGGATAGCTCAGTAGCATTGGTGTACTAAACAAAAGTTATGGGTTCGACTACCGTGTACAGGTGTAATTTTTTTTAATTTAAAAAATATGATATATTGTATTTATCGAAGAAATACTTACCATCTGCTTAGTGTTTTTCTTTTGTTAATTTACTTGTTTTTTTATTATCACCGCGCCTTATTATTACCTGTTCAGGTTATACGCATATGTACTAATTACGCTAATATGTTGGGGATTTCGAAGGTTGAATTTTGAGAAATTGTACCTACATTTACGCGGAGGAACAGGGTAAAACCACCATCAGTACACCCTGCTACGCGCCAAAACGATCACCAACTGCAGTCAACCCTTTCGCGGCTAACCTGTATACCACCTTCTGGGAGTGATAGATAAGTGAGATTGGCGAGGAGTTAAGTGTTCAATTTTTAATTGATACTTTAGACAATAGATCGTATAGTGAAAACATTGATGCGTTGTGTTAATTAAATTAAGAAAACTGTATGTATTTAAATTGTTATTTTATTACACTAAATTGCTTATATTATTTAAATTTATATGTGACACTTGTAATTTATAATTTAAGAGTGGTCGTCAATATTTTTTAAACTACTAGATTAGTAAACACTAAGCACGGATTTAAATTATTTATACATATGTATGCATACAGAATGCTCGGAAACGAACAGCACAAACTGCAAATATAGCTTTTTTGAACCAAAAGTAATACAATTTCCCTCTACACTTATATCCGGAAAACTATGCTAATAACATTAAATTGTGTTCAAAGTTACGGCGCACAGCAACGGGTGAAAAAAGATGTCCAAGCATGCGTGTACAACAAATTGCATAGGAGTTAAGCGCTTGGCATTTCACATGTAATAATAGCAAGCACTTTCTGTGATGTAGGACCATTAATGATGACCCTCGGAACATATTCACATGTCTAGATGGACTGGTGTATTGTCAACTATAAATTGTGTGATGTTCTGTTGCCGTCCTCCAAGATGTATGAGTGCCACGCACCTGACTCCTATGCAACCTGTTGTACAAGCATGTTCACACAGCTTTGCTCTCCCAGCGCTGTACACCGAAACTTTTAACACAATTCAATGGTATTAGCATAGTTTTCCGGGTGTAAGTGTATAGGAATTTTGAAATAGTTTTGGTTCAAACAAGCTATATTGAAACCTTATTTACCAAACTAATCCAAAATAGAAGGCTCAAATAGTTAAACAAAATTATAAACACAATCAGAGTGAGTCGCTTGAGTAATTTTTTAGAATGTCTGAGAACAAACATTTGAAACTAAAGAGTACGCAACTCATCTGGTTGCGGGAATTATAGTTAGACGGCCGTTCTAAAAAGTATATAAGTCCCAAAAAAGAAAAAAAGATGAGTAAACACATATGTAAACGAAAAATATCTTAAGGGTGTTTTCACTATTCATAACATTAAGGGGAAAAAAATGTTGGTATTTATTCATAGAAAATATAATTGAATATATGTATATATGTTTGCTAACAGGTAGAACCATATATGATGGTATAAACAAAATTATTAATGATAGTCGTAGAGTTGGTAAATATATATAATATTTATCCTGAATTTGACTGGTTAATATGAAGACATTATCAACGTTAAATATAAAACTTTATTTAACAATTTGCATGAGAAAACGAACAACAGTATTTTAATCATCACTAGCCACAAGGAACTTTCTTGTAAAGTAACGTTAAATTGACCCTAGTAAAAAACTATATACAAATTTTAGACCTGTGTATATATATATATATATAAATAAACAACAACTTGAAAAAGGTGAGTCTTCAAGACTTCTATCATCATTCATTTAAATACTTCAATTTCTATTCCCACCCATTTTACAAGAATAACTCTACAAAAAATAATGAAGAGACTCTAAACTGTAAGAGTACTTTAAAACAAAATAAAACTTTTCCCACTAGAGAAAAAAATTCATTAAATAAATCATCGTTATCAAACCACAACATTATACCTTATTGTCGAGAATTCTATCTATTAAGTCAAAAGTAATATTCGGACACAATATTAACAAATATCAATCTCACCAAAATAAACCTAAGTCTCGATATACTAATTTTTGACTATTCTCAAACATCATGAACTTTAATATTGGCTTATGATTTTCACGATTATTAAGTTACCCATTTAAATAATTAATTATAAAAGTCCGAAAAGAGAATTTAGAAAGAGTTACAAAAATAAAATATAATGAAGCCGAAATGAAATTTGTTCTTACATTTTCAAATATATGTAGCCACGGCTACGTACTTCTCATTGTAAAGCCAAGTCCAAGAGTGCCGAACATGTTCCATCCCGGCACTATCTATATATGCAAGAAAACTCCGAGAACATGGAAGGAGAGGATCAATTTGGGGGAACACATTAGGGTCACAAAAGGGGGGAAACACGTAACAAACTTATCTTCTACAACAAACTCCAAACAACTGGAATGTTCTGGGATATACTTGAGCAGGCATCTCTTCCTTCTTAAGTTCTTAGGAATGTTTTGTCTGTAGCGAACTCTAGTGGCCGCTATTTGCATCTTGGTGGGCTCGGTCAGTTGATCACGTGGCGCAGTTATGCTCGGTTGTGTTTCGTTTTCTCACCGACCTGTTGTCCAGAGGCGCTGGGATGGTGAAATGGGCAAGTTTGTTTATTTCTCCGACTCGTCTTTTTTTCAATTGTAGCTAAATGCTACAATATGTGCAGTTTGGTCTATGGGTTTCCGAACACCATGTATAATTTTTGTTTATCCCACGTGATGATAAACGAACACAAGTCCTCAACTTGGGACGTTTAAATAAAAATCATCCGAAAACTTGTCATGACTTGACAAGCGCGAGAAGAGAACAGAACCAGTCGTAAGCCCCAGTCTCTTGTTGCAAGATTATTAAAAAAATTACAAACATAAGCTTTCAGAAAATCAAGAATTAAATAAAACACTTCTATTGGTCACCTTCTAAAATAAGGGCCAAGTAACCGTTCTCTTGTACCGTCTATAAACTTCCCCCTTGTCATTCCTGTGTGGTACCACGAGGGAACAACAAAACACTTTATTTGAAAGCTTTTACGTTCCATTGTGAGTATTCCGACAACTCTCAAATTAAGGACTGGGGCTTACTTACCATCCAGCTAGAAGCTCATTGACCTGACTGGAAAGCCGCTACTGCCTACGTGATACCTTAATAACATCATAATTTTATACTGGTAAATAAAATTGCATCAACCCGACCGAGATGTGAACCCCAATCTCCTCGTAATCAACAGTTTATTTTATTGCGAGGGTGACGCCTCAGACCATATGATCACTGAAGCGGGTTACTTGAATTTTATTTTTTATTACCGGTGTATATTTTATTTATCTATAAAACAATTAAATTATGCTTATAAAACTGGTTGCATATTCTATATGTATAGCATATGCATGATAGATTACTGGTAGCTCACGAATTCAGTTTTCTTTTTTTTTGATCAACCTCGTTATTCCTGTAAGGTTTCCATTGCATCATTACAAGTCAAAGTTTGAAAGATCACCTTTCGTTTCGTGGGTAATTCATTGAAACGGGTTGTCCAGTATCGAACGCTGTATTGAAAGCCGCCACCTTTTCGCAGCTCCTAGCCTCCTGTTACAGTCGGCTGGCTACCTTTAGCCTGGCTTGCCTTTCATCAGACTCGCTTGCTCTCCATTCCCTCCCTTCCTCCCTCCCTATCTATATCTATCTACCCCATTCATTCACCCCACCCACTTCACCAAAATAACAGTTTTTCCAGGCGTGACCTAATTTACTTTATAAATAAAAAATCTTAACCCTTCTTTTATATTTATGAAGGTAACTTTTTTTAAACACGTTTTTAAATTTGGTTCTTTTTCCGAATCAACAAAAAATAAAGATTACAAATAAATTAAATATTTATTATTAAACTGTATAATTATAATTGTGTTTGACTAGACTGCCGAAGATGGAGATATCGGCGTTCGGTCCCGGCCGGGTGCACTGAGGGTGGCTTTTCCTAAAGGGTTTTTATTTCTCCATTCAAGTTAATGTGGGTGCACTTACTCTAATATAACCTTACTAATTTTGCGTCTTATTATCCGTTCAGGTTCTATGCATATCTACTAATTACAATAATGATTTAAGGATGAGGCAGGTTAAAGGTAGAAGTGTACCCGCATTAGCATGGAGGGAAAGTAGAAAGGAAAAACCACCCTCAATACACCCACCCAACCAAGATTCAAACCCCGATATTCCTTTCATCGTAATTCTAGTTTATTGCAAGAGTGGTGATGCCTTATAACATGTGACCACAGAAGCAGGTCGCATTTTAATTACTTTAATGAGGTAAAAGATAAGAAAGAAACAATTTAGAGGAAATATGGCTGCATTTTTGGGGAAGTAAATAAAAACACCCTCAGTACTCTGAGCAGGGATAAAAACCCCGATATTTACGTCAGCGACAAACCATATTAGGTAGACCTGACATTTAGTACACATGCACACCTATTAAGGATGATCCTTACAAACAAGAAGTCATGAAGTTTGTTTTGTCTACGTCGAATTTATTTTTAGTGCCAATTTAAATGTCAGATAATATGTTCTTCTATTTTGAAACTTACCTCCGTTAAAAAAAAAATCGTGGATCTTATAAATTTAGACTATTTGATGAAGATGTAGTCATTGAACACTATTCCAATGTAAAAATAACTTTACCAGAGCAGATGTTTTCCGTATTTTTATAGTCTGGTAGGAGTGTTAAATTCTGAACGCTCCTCTTCCAATTAAAATATATAATCCTTTTAGCTGACACAGCTCTTTAAAATATAGCTAGGACCGAATTGAGATCGCAATATGCTCGGTTATTAAACTTGTAACACGAATAATTAAGTGTAGGTTTTTAAAACTATAAATAATAGGATTTAAAACTTAAAGTTTCGCGCGCAGGTAATTATTTATTTAGCAATGGGTTTTTAATACTCAACTAGGCTATCCGCATTTATTTAACGTAATAGGATAGGGATGAGGAAAAAAAGTATTTAGAGGAGATTTACCAGCGTTTTCTGGGAGGAAAAATAGGAAACTGTTTCGAAGAAAATATCCGTATTACACTTGGTTGAGATTCGAACACCAGACTACCATCACAGGCAAATCAGACTATAAAAGCTTGACATTTAGTTCGCGTGTCCACAGATGCGGATGTGAAATATGTTTCATTTTAAAACATTGAAAAAACCCACGAAAATAGATATTATTAGAGAACACGCCAGCTTGATTAGTCATTTTCAAGGTCAATATAAATGTCCTGACCTCTGCGCGAAAGATGACATTTCAAGTCTTAGAAGACGTGCTTGAGCAACGCCTTCAAAGCCCCGAACATTTGGCGAGACGCCAAAATATGCCATCTCTCTCACATTTCCTATCTCTATCTCTCACTAACACTGCAGCACTCCCAGGGACTCGAGCCCATGTCCTGCACAAAGTGATCCCCCACGCTTCCCCTACCCTCAGAAAGCCAACAATGCGGAGCTAGCTGGGAGCCAGCCGTCCGCCTTCAGCGGTTTAACAGGAGACTATGAGCTCAAAGATAAGAGAGGATTACACAGCCCCATTTGACGACATAAGCGAAAATTATTCACCACAAGCAATCGATATTTTGGTAGCTAAATTAATCGACTGTTAAACTATATTAAGCGTCAGACGCTTACCTTAATCATTCAAAAGGAAAAGCCCTTGGGCTTTGAATTGGGTTTTTCAATCTGTTTTTCAATTATTTTTAGCACTGCGTCTTACTACCCGTTCGAACTATGTTTCTCAATAACATGCATCTTTGATTTAATTCAATGGATAATTTAAAAAAATATAGTAACATATTTGAGGGAAAAATAAGAATACAGCCATAGTTAAATTAAGTAGTCCGCCTTGGTAAACGAGAAATTGCCGCGCAGATGTTCAGCTTAATTATATTTGGCGTTATTTCAAAATAGGGTTCACGCTAAATTAAAGTCGAAAGATTCCAACAAGGTTCAATCTCCTTAAAAAATCCTATATTTTATTTTATCAAAGGAAAAATATTTGTGGAAATGTGGCATTAGCTCACTTTCAACGACTTTTTAAAGCGTTTTTGCGTATCCATGAGACTAGACTTGATGAAAAATTGCTCTAGATTTAATCCTTCTTTAACAAATACGATATTCTTTTTATACGCTCACAATAGAAAATATTTTAAGACTAGCAGTGAGCTTTCCTCTTAACCTGAGATAAAAAGTTTTGTAGTTAACTTACCACCCGCCTCGGTGGCGTAGTTGGCTAACGTGCTTGTCGTGTTGAGCTTGACTGCTGAGGACGGGGAGATCGAGGTTCGAATCTCGGTCGGGTGAGCTGGGGGTGGTTTTTCCTAAATAGTTTTCCACTCTACCTCCACGCAAATGCGGGTTCACTTCCTCTAATTTAACCTTCCCAATTACTAATTCATTAGAGTAATTAGTACTTAAAGCGTATAACCCGAACGGGCAGTAAGACGCGGTGCTAATTATTATTATTATTATTAACTTACCCCTCTTTATTATTGACATTACACCGGTGAAGGGCGAAAAGGAATTTAAGCTTGGACAGAATAAAAAAGTAGTTCCATAAAACGATACAGAGCATTGTGTTTTAAGCCGTGTGTCCTGACAGCGATTAATACTTTCTCACTGACAGGTGTGGTCACCTTAAGTTTATAACTTCACATTTATCTAAAATATGTATATTGTATTAATTACTCTGCGCTTTCTACTCAAAAATATGTGGACACTCCCTATATACTCGTACTAATAAATAAAGACAATACGTCTATTACTACTAAGGATGTGAAAAAAATTATCGATACTTTACTAACATCGATATTTTCTTTTCGATACTTTTTTCCAATACTTTTGCTGATATTAGTACTCACACTTCGGTATCGAAAGAAACAACTTTTTGTTATCTTCGCTCATTCTGGGATTAAATGTTTATTAGAGTGGACTGTGGAGAAAGAACAAATGACACCATTTCTTAATTCTCACTAATTTTCTACAAGTCCTGATGCCTGAACGGGTGACGGAGCGAGGGGAAACCAATGTACTTACTACCCCTTCCTTTATCAATGTGCATGGTCATCGTTAAACTAAACAAAATAAGCTATTTGTTGAGCTCAATCACTATCATTTTCAGTATTTATATAAATTTAAAAATGCAGTTATGATGTAAAAGTTGAAATTAAAATTACTAGTTAAAAAATCAAACATTTGTACAGATTAAAATTTCGATCTGATACTTACTGTAATCGATATTTTTCTTTCGATACTATTATGGTGGCGATATTTTTCTACCGATACTTTAAATGAATACAGTGTCGATACTTTTCTTTCGTTCCCACATCCATAATTACTACACTTCTAGGATTTTTTATTTATTAATTGAATAGCGAGACGAAACTAAATATAATTAGTAAATAAATCATCTTATGCCAACCCTCGGATTTGAACCGGTGTCCCCAAGCCTTGTGGTCGATAACTGTAAGAACAATGCTACTGGAATAGGCCCTATAATGGGTAAAGGTGTGGCGAACACGTAATAGGGTCCGTATTTTTACATTTCTTATAACACACGATTTTTTACTAAAATAATATAAAATATTGTGTCAGTTTAATTTAATTTTCTACACATAGTAGTTACCGTATCTAATCATTTCTTGGATATTTGTCATCATAATAAAGTTTGAATAGAAAGTTCTTAAATAAAGAGAAAATGTCCTGTTTGGATTCCACGATAAATACATGTTTGAGGCTACTCCATGTTGAAAATTAAACTAAACTTATCTACAAGAGAAATATTTTATTTACTTCAACCAAAAAAGGTTTTTTGTTATGAAAGCTGTAAAGATACAAACCTAAGATCACGATACCCACTGTAGTGTATGTGTTTGACGAGCTATGCTGTGAATAATGCACTTAATTTTCCCACAACACAATAAAAACAACCATTTTCTCCCAAATAACTTAAGGTATTAAGAAGTAAAGTAGAATTTTAAACTGATAATGTTTCAGCCCTTTAAACAGTTCGTGAATATTTCGTCTTAACAATAAACCAAGTTTGAGCGCTAGTAAAACATGCATGAAAATTAATTTAAAGCATGTTGTTTGTGGAGTGCGCCCATAAAAGTCTTGTTATATTTCCTGGCAGGCAAAGACGTAGTGCATATAGTATATACAACGCGGCGCTCCTAGCATTCAGCAATCCTGTTGGCTCAGACACAAAATAGTGTATATTTAGTTCCCTATCCATACGAACATTTATTTCCAAAACTTTAACTACCAAAATAAAAATATTTTTTCTGGTTTAAAGCATTCATCATGAATCATGTAAAATGTTACTTCAAAGATATATTTATTGAGTAATGTTTATATAAAAAAATACGTTATATGAAAAGTTTAAATGTAACCTTTTAAATATTTGCTTAGCATCGTATTTTCCAACTTTGAATACACATAGTATTAATCCAACCCACACGAAAATAATTAGTGTACAAACTATGGGGTCCCAAGTTATTCGTGAAGTTGCAACATTTCTCGTATGCGGGGTTGAAATGTATCTAAGGGTTTAAGACAATTAAAACGCTGAATACTTTTTATTCATATAATGTACCTGGGACAGTGAATGAAAGTGAAGCTGAATGATGGAGAGACCAACAGCGCAGAGATTGAAGGAGGAGTAAGGTAGGGAGGCTGTTTGTCACCCGGTCTGTTCAACTTATATAGAGAGTTGCTGGTCAGGGAAGACCTGGAGGGTCGTGGAATTTCAGAATAGAAGGATGTGTCACAACACAGTAAAAAAAGCACTGATGGCCAAAAATAAAGAAGAGCTGTAACAAATGATGGATCAGCTGGTGGAGAGAGGAAGAAGATATGACTTGGAGATCAACATTGAGAAGTCAAAAGTGATGTTGATTTAAATAAATGAAGCACCATTAAAAATCAAAATTGGAAACCAGGAGTCCGAAATCATAGTACAGTTCAAGTAACTGGGATGTCTGCTGACAAAAATGCCTACTGCACCAAATAAATTATATTGAGGGCTGCCACGAACAAGAAAGCTTTCAACAAGAAGATGACCAGCAAGTTGAGTTTGGGAATGAGGGAGAAACTGATTAAATGCTACATTTGAAGAATCGCGCTGTATGAGACAGAATATTGGACTCTCAGGAAGATGAAAAATAAATACTTAGAGAGCTTTGAAATGTGGTGTTGAAGAAAACGTGAGGATCAGGTGGGCAGACAGGCTGACAAATTAGATAGTTCTAGGAAAAACGGGTGAGAAGAGAACAATTTTTAATGTGATTCTTCTGTACAGATTAAACTCGATCGAACACATCTATAGGAGAAACTGTCTTCTGCACGACGTCGTAGAAGGAAAGGTTAAGGGAAAGAGGAGCTTACGAAGAAGGAATATTTAAATATTAGATGTTTGAAGGAAATAAGAAAATTCTGGGGGTCTGAAGGAGAAGGAAGAGGACAGGGTACATTGGTGGTCTAAGTTCACTGACAAAAGTAATGAACTTGTTGTAAGACAAAACACCAAATAATAATGGAAAGCACATTCCTATAGAGGAAAAGTAAACCCTTTCTTAACACACTGATTGTAGAAAATCTTATAGCTTAATAAAAAGTTGGAGAGGAGCATGATACAAATGTAAATACTGTATATATTTAACAATTTGTGAAGAACAATTGCATTTTTTTTTAAAGGTGAATGAACACCTTCTCAACAACCTGGAGAGTACACTCTGGCAAAAAAGGTATATTCCTTCTCAACATCTTAGAAAATACACTTTGATAAAATTATTATAATATTATTATTATTATAATTAGCAGCGCGTCTTACTACCCGTTCGGGTTATACGTCACTTACGCTAATGTGTAATGGTAGGGTGATTGTGAGATGAAATGAAGGACCTACAGTTTAACGTGGAATCCGAATCACGGTGGAGACCTGGCATTCCTCACTTTGATAAAAATAATACCAATTGATCTTGAGGTATTTGTCCTAAATCCTATCTATACAGTTAGGACACTATGGCCATAATGTTTCCCGATCTCATGTTGAACTGATCCCCATCTGAAAATTGTAGATTATTATTACCCGTTTAGGTGGCCATGTGATCTAATGCGCAACTCTAACGTTAGCAGTTAAAACGCTAGCAACCGCGCCTTTGAATGAAACCCTTGTTATTAAGTTAGAAAATAAGTTTTCGTCTAGACGAGTGTTTTGACCGCTAACTTTAGTGGCGTTAAAACTGCCAGTGTCGGTATCAACGCCTCTGTAGGCGTTAACAGGCAGTTGTGCCTCAAGGTCACAACAAGTCTTTCAGCAGGAATAATATATACTTTTCCTTAAGATGGTATCGCGTTTTGCAATATTTTCATTCACTAAACCACGTAGTTCATCAAATGTACATTCTATGATTCATAAACATAACATGAAACTGTCCTGTTGAGAGACATTGCCCACTTTCCAACCATTTTGCGCGAGTGGAAGCAACAACCGTGGCATTTAAACCGCTAGTGTAGAATCAGTAACGTTTTATGGTAGCTGTTTAACAGTCGAGTTTTGACAGTCGGGTGTATATTCAAGAGTTTGGGGGTGTAAGTTAGCGGCAAAACCCTCGCGTTTTAACTGCTAGTGTAGAATAAGCCTAACAGTAGACTAGTCTGCCGATCAGGGGAGAGCGAGGCTCGAATCTCCGTAGGATGTACTGAGAGGGATTTTTACAAAATGGTTTTCCATTCTCCTTCCACACAAATGTGGGTATACTTATTATAAATATAGCCTTTATCACCCCTAAAATCATTATTGTAACTAGTAAATAAGCGCATAGACCGAACGGGTAGTAAGACGCAGTGATAAAAAAATCATTATTGTCAGCTATTACTACCCCAAAATACTTTTATTATGAGGGATGAAGAAATACATATTATTTAGAGAACTTAATAATGGTTGCAAATAAATTTGAATTTAATTTAGTCTCTTATGTTATGATCTATAATTTTGTATATTATTCATAATTTTAACTAGTACAATTAACATTCAAACTAATTAAGACAAAATTAAATTTAAGTTTATTTGTAAACATTACTGATAATTTCTTTAAATACTATATTTTATCTTTACTTACTAAAAATTAAATATGTTTTTCAAAAATACCCTGCGACAGTTTGAGATATCCAGTTACGTTCGAGCGAGGACCCTCAACGTGTGGATCCGAACCTTTGTTTGCTGTCAACCACACCAGACAGACAACAAGTTCAATTACTCAAGTGAAAAACTATAAATAAATAATCGGAAACATGTTATTTTAGAGTTATGCACCCAACACCCTGCTCTGGAGTTGTCCGTAGCTTGCGTCAGCCAATCTCAAGACAAAGGATGAGTATAAATGTTAAATAAATGCAACTTGCTTAGGCAGCCGAGTGGTCTAAGACAGTGGTATTCAACCTTTTTTTGTTCGCGTGCCCCCAGATATAATATATCCTTAACCTTCTACATCCAAAGTTGTTGCTACATAATACAAGTTATACATATTCTATAATCTACATATAAAATAATAAAATAAATACCATAAAAAATAATGTATTAAATATTAAGTTTAAATATGAATATATTCATAATTTTGAGTACCGTATCCCCTAAAATGTCTTCACATACTCCCAGGGGTACACGTACCACAGATTGAAAACCACTTGTCTAAAGCGTCAATATCGCAATAGACTGGACTCCCATTAACGGGGAGTTAAGGGCACGAGACCCGGTCATGTGTACTGAGAGTGTATTTTACTGGATAGTTTTCTACTTTCCCCCATACGAAAATTTGGGTACACGCCCTATAAATTCAACCTTCCTCATCCTTAACACACTAGCGTAACTAACACATTTGTATATTGGAGTATAGCTCGAATGGGTAGTAAGGCTAGCTGGTCAAATAAAAAAAAATGCACCATAATTTTCCCAAAAGGAGGACTGTAAGATATATATGTAAAGATTTTCACCCGGCGCACTCTTCCTTCAGATTCAGTCATGGGCTCAAACCACTAGTGAAAGACTCGGGGGTGGGGGGGAATGATCTAGAATACTTGTCTGGATATGATAATTAAATACGCACATGCTATAATTAATATTTGAATTACAAACCACAAACACAGTTAAAATGAAACGCTTATAGACACAAACAAACCATTATGGATTATTTAATCGGGAAAACCGTAGATATTTGTATTGTATGACATTCAAAAACAATTAACACAACATGAAAAAAATTCGAATTGTGAACCATCGCTAATCAACAGGGCTTGTTGTAATACCCGTGTTAGGTTGGTGGAATTAATTTTTGAGCTTGGAATACAAATTGGAATACCTAGCATATATTTTGTGACTACAAGAGATAAAGGAGTTTAAAAAGTTGGTTTTAATTAATTATTCATATATTATTTTTATTCGAGACAATTAGGAAAGGTCTCTTGGAAATTTTTATAAAGCTCATTAAAATGTTCGGTTTTTAATGTGTCATTTTTTTTCACTTGCATATGACACATACTGACGCAATATGATATTTACTATTTTCTTTTCGCTATGTAAACCAAATAATTATGCTTCTATGGTAAGTTGACAAACCTATGGGACGCAAAGAATGTAAACAAAATTTGCGAATAAGGGGGAACTTCAAACCCCCCATATTAAAATATAAAATCCACTTTATATTTGATATAAAATATTAAAGCAGTATATTTTTTTTTGTAAGTCAAAGGGGTTTGGTATTTTAAAAATGGATTAATTAAAAACTGTCATTTATTTTTTAAAAAAGAGTGTAGATTTTAAATTGAACTATTTAAGTCCTGCCGGAAGAGATTAAATTCCATAAATTAGTCTTTGAACGGCGAACAAGCTGTTTTATCTTATCTGAAACTTATAAAAACTGTATTTGAAATAATTTTCTACTAAAATACATTATCAATCATAAGTGTTGATGAAATTATGTCGCTAATACTTTAGAACAAGAGTGAGGCTTTTTATTTTTGTCTGCAATAAATTTGAATCTATATTAGCAAGTGAAACTTAGATCAATAGGTATGGATTCGAACTCGGATCTGCATAAAGAGGAATTAAGATTCCAGTTTCTTTTAGTGTTTTATGTGCGTGTCTTATCTTTACTGTTCATACGGAATATCTAAATATTAAAAATAATGAGACAGGGATAAAGACGTTTAAATTTTCTAATAAATGTAGCCTAATTAATTGAATTGTGTGGAGTAGAAAACCATAGAGAAAAAAAACTCTCGGAACACTTAACCAAGTTTCAAGCCCCAATTCGAATATAAATATTTAGATTTGGAATCTCGTATCGAATACGAACCTTAACAAGATTTAATAGGGAAACGCTTGAACAATTCAAAATTCCACATTAATATCGGAGCTTGGAAGATTGAAATAATCAAAGGTTGACTGATGTTCCCGCTCCAAGTACAGTAAATTCCCTTCTATCCATAAACGAGGTTATACAATTTGTGGAGTTGTGGGTTATTCAAAATATTACAGCATGCAGTAGTTTCCGTATTTTCCAATAAAAAAAATTAGCTCGGCCGTAAACGCAGTACTGCTTACGCAGCTTAACACGCTGTCGTCGCAACCACAAGAAGAAATGTCAACAAAACGCAAAGGAATAAAATAATACAAGACTACTTCACGAAACAGATTTAGGAGGAAATAATACCATTCAATCTGCATTGTATTATAACGCATTCATACATACATACATACATACATACATACATACATACATACATACATACATACATACATACATACAGATACACATACATACATACATACATACATACATATATACATACTACATATATACGTACATATATATACATACATACATTCATACGTACATAAATTACATTGCATACATACATACATACATACATACATACGTGCATGCATATATGCATACATGCACACATAAATACATAAATGCATAGATGCATACACTAATACACGCATATATATATATATATATATATATATATGTATATATATATACACATGCATAGCTACCTAATCACACCTTTCCCTTACGGGGTAGGAAAGAAACTGTGCATATAGCTAAAAAAACAACTCCGTGCTTAATCCACCTTCACAAACTTTCTCCACATTTCCCTATTCTTGTATACCCCTTCGCTTCAACAACATACATACATAGAGTAATTCATGCTGTTTTATTCTTAAAACGTCTTAATGTTTATATTTTTCTCACATTTGTCTACAATATTTAGACACATCTTACATGGCCTATCCCTACCTTTTGATCCACACACTCTACCTTCATATATTTGCTTCGTACCTCGATTCACACTCATCCTCTCAACATTCCCGAACGCTTATTTCTTATTGACCCACTGGATTCCCTTTCAAATCGCACTTATGCATTTTACTCATACCTATGGAAGACTGTTCTATATAAATGACTATGCATGCTATAAATTCAGTTCATACGTCAACACGAAATAAAAAGTTGTGTATTTTGTTTTAAGTGTTTTTTTAAAAGAACATTAGTGAATTATAAGGTCTCGATTAACCCGGATAATCAGATGTTTACTCTATCATGTTCGTAAATTTGACAACCGACACACCCGCCTCGGTGGCGTAGTTATCTAACGCGCCGGTAGTGTTGAGCTAGACCACCGAGCACGGTGAGATCGAGGTTCGAATCTCGGTCGGGTGAACGGGGGGGTAGTTTTCCTAAATGGTTTTCCACTCTCCCTTCACGCAAATGCGGGTTAACTTCCTCTAAATTCAACCTTCCCAATTCCTAATCAATTAGTGTAATTAGTACTTAAGCGTATAACCCGAACGAGTAGTAATACGCGGTGCTAAAAATAATAAAACAAAAAGATAACTGACACCTTCACACGGGTTCGATGCCCGTTTCTAGGATCAATTTTTAAAATTTATAAATAATATTAGATATTAGGATTTGAAATTTCGAAGCCTTGGCGCAGGTTTTAGTGTCTAATAATATGGCATAAATCGACGGTAAAATTCTTGATAACCTGTAAAACAATTTTATTTTCTCCTGGTCTTTCGCACTAGTTCTACATTCTCTACGGATGAAGGTTATGAGAGCGAAGAAGGGGTCCGGGTTTCCTCTTCCAGCGCATGATCTGGCTGTAACAATGACTTGTGACATGAAAGATGCGTTTAACGAGCTGGAGGAGATTCAGATAGCGAGGGTGAGGGGCCGGGGGAGGGGGGGGGGGCGAGGAGGATCTTGTGGAACCAATGGAGCGGATGTAATCAAGCACAACGGTGGTGGTATCTTCTTGACTGTGTCGGGATCGTTTTAACTGGAACGTGAGGCTGGGAGTTCTTCCACTAACGATAGCGCGGAGCTATGCATTTTAGAAGAAGAAAAAAGCTAATTTTTTTTAGCACCGGGTTCGGGTCATGCGGTTAAGTACTAATAACTCTAATGGGTTATGAATTGTGAAGGTTGAATTTAGAGGA
This sequence comes from Timema shepardi, assembly GCA_902151425.1. Taxonomy (NCBI): domain Eukaryota; kingdom Metazoa; phylum Arthropoda; class Insecta; order Phasmatodea; family Timematidae; genus Timema; species Timema shepardi. The sequence continues at coordinate 59,970 of CABFVX010001452.1, read as the reverse complement.
AGGGAACCACCATTTGTGTGGAGGGAGAGGGAAATATCATTTAGGTAAAACTACCCCGATTCACCCGACTGAGATTCGAACCTCGATCTCCCCATCCTCGGCAGTCTAGCTCAACATGAAACAAGTGCATTAGCTAACTATGCCACCGAGGCGGGTGAAGAACAAGTTAAAACTATAACTTATAAAAGCAGGATTTAATTATTTTGGGGAGGGGGGGGGGGGCGGCTAAGGAACTCCCGTTGATGGGCCCATAGAATAC
>CABFVX010001452.1:36226-59628 GCA_902151425.1 Timema shepardi | reverse complement strand
CGGCTAAGGAACTCGCGTTGATGGGCACATAGAATACATTCCAGAATCTAGCCTGGTTTTGCCTGTTATGGCAAGGTCGGAGCATAAATGAAATATTTATGTTAATATTTTCAACACCCCTTCTTAGATAATGTGTCGATGTTTATTAATTGTTATATTTTCTTATTTTTTGTTATGAAGCCGGCAGTTTTCTATTGACAAATTTCAATTTTTATCGATATTTGATCAATAAAGGAGGTGTGAATATAAAAGGTATAACTTAATAAACATGCTTCTATTCTTGAACAAACCTTTATCCATTTGTCCCTATAGCTCTGCATTTCTATGCCAACTGAAAAGGGCCAATCGCCTTATGACAATAACCGTTTGGATGTTTCATTTTTGTGGAAGCAACGTCCGTGGTTCACTTACAAATTCTTTACAAATGAGAGTTTCTTAAAGGTTGTGTTCACTTCATAAATCAAGATGGTATACCAGGCGAAACGAGGGTGGTTGTTGACGTCATAAAAACCGTCTTCGGTTTTGTTCATGAGCATGTGATTGTAAAATATAAACTTTTATTTTGAAATTAATATTTTGTATGGATATTTCTCTTAGTTATAAAAACATATTTATTTATGTTGGTGGCCAGTTATAAGATACTAGTGTGAATATATTATTTTTTAATTTACAATTTCACGCATTATAATATATATTGTTGCCACACCCATGAAATAAAAAACATAATACACTTAATAATATATTTTGTTCATTAAATAAGTTACGATAATGCCAATTATACATTAATCTTTAGTGAAGTATTATAAGAAGAACTTATTATCGCTTTTGATTGATAATGCAGTATTATTAAAAATAATAATGATAATAATTTCCACATTGATTCACATTAGTGAGTTTCCACCAATGTTTGATATAAAAATCTTCTGCAACTGTCAGCTATAACCAAATCATTGGCGAATGGATTGTAGACCTAACGAGTTTGATATTTAATCAACGTACCCACGAATTGGTTAAGGCATATTCACATTTTGTTTTATTTTAACAAATATTGTATAAACATACATACTTTAAATTTGACTGCATATTAAAAAAAGAAAAATTGTCTATAGAGGAGACCCGTGGGCTGTTACCAAGGCAAATAAGACTAGACAGGATTGTACTATTAAAATGTTCCCTTCTATTATTATTATTATTATTATTATTATTATTATTATTAGCACCGCGTACTACTACCCGTTCGGGTTATACGCACTTACGCTAATGTGTAATGGTAGGATGATTGTGAGATGAAATGGAGGACCTACAGTTTAACGTGGAATCCGAACCACGGTGGAGGCCTGGCATTCCTCACATTCACAAGATGTTTTGTCAGAGGTGAAGGAAGGGTTTGGTAATCAGATAAATCTTTGCCGGGACCGATGATTGAACCCCGGCCGCCAACACAGAAGTCTGACACCTTACCCCTAGACCGCCAGGTCACCTTTCCTTCTATTCATTATCAAACATGACCAGTAAAGACAGTAAGTATGACCACCTTATTTTGAGTACTTGTTCAAATGGATACATTAGGGTGGAGGGAACAGTTTACAAGTACAGTCGATTCTTGATTATCCCTGTATCAACAAACCACGAGCCATTCCTGTAACAGTTTGTACAAACATTTAAATATTCTTGAAATGTTTTTATGAAACCAGTACATGCATATACATTTTTTATTTATTTTTTCATCATATATAAAATTTTACTTTTTTTTTTCAATTTTATTCTTTTCGTGAGTTGGTAGCATCAAAACCACGTTCCGTGCGGAAATCCTTTTCTCGATACGATCTCATTGCTGAGGCTATTGAAAAATGTTCCTTGGTAGTTCCGAACAGAGGAAAAAAAATCGCCTTGAAAACCTGTCGGCAGTATTGAATAGATGGATAAAGGATGGATGGGTATGGTACAGACTTTTGAAAGGATGGGTGGTATTGTGAGACTCGAAATGAGAGGGTCGATATCGACTTTCTACGCTACACTCAACGTCTTAGAGAACGTCTCGTCGAGAACTATACTCTCCTCCGATTCTTGAGACAGTTTGGCCCATTTGATCAAACAATGTTTAGATCGTCATCACTGTTTGGTTTTTTTATTGTTATTTTTATTGTCCTGGCTTTCGACCAAATCCTGGGATCAGTACTTATATAAATCATCAAATCCCTCTTACACCTTATTTACAGTTCAATTCTCATACGAAGGGTCTTGTATGAAATATAGAAAAAGTAATAAGTTTTATTTTCACGTATTCAAACGTCATGTCATGTGATATGAAGATGTCACTTTTCATGAACATTATCAATACCTACAAAATAAAACAACAACAACAAATAAAAAATCGTCAATTCTGTCCACAGTAAAATATGTTTGTATTTTCTAAAAGGATCTACCAATGAAAATTGGACTTCACTTTCTAATCACATTATGAAACACTTTACATTTTTTATATTATATTAGCCCATTAAACATAGGGGTTATTTACGATTTCGAAATGATGAGTGTAGTTTAGTGAAAATGCACCCGCATTAGCTTGGATAGGATAATTTGGTAAAACCACCTTCAAAACACCTATCCATTCCCGTCAAACGACGGCCATGTGCAATTTGATTTAACTATTCAGACCATTATTTGGCCACTGGTGTATTTTCTTAGCACCACATCTTTCTAAACATTCGGTTTAAACGCGCATGTAGGCCTACTAATAGCGCTAATGATTTTAGAGATGGGGAAGGTTATATTTAGAAGAAGTTTACCCACATTTGGGTGGAGGGGGAGTGGAAAACCATTTTGATAAAACCACTCTCATTACACCCGACCGAGATTTGAATCTCCAGCTCCCTGTCATCGGCAGTCTAGTCTACCATGATAGTGACACCTTAGACCATGCGGCCACTGGCGTAGTTTGAAAACAAAAATTATCTTGAATGAAATTTTAGTCAATATTTTAAGATTGGAAGAGGGGGTAGTTGTGGTGGTGAGGGGCTGAAAGGTGTAAGGAGGGAAAGGATGGAACATTTGGGAGACAATGTTTTTTAATTAGCAATTGATTTTGAGATATGTCGGTAGTAAATAATAAAAAAATTAAAGACTTTCATTTCTAACTTGAGTTGTTGGTGAAATAAAGGAAGAGACATATGACATTTCTCTGTGAACGAGTGGTCAGAGAGATCGACGGGAAGTCTATTGAAGAAGTTCTTAGAAGAGCGGGCGAGAAAAGAACCCATTTTGGATCTGATACTTCAGTACAAAGCAAACTGGACAGGATGCATCCTTAGGAGGGACTTTCTTCTGCACGAGGTTATAGAAGGAAAGGTTGAGGGATAGAGGAGCTTAGGAAGAAGGAGGAGGATTGATGTCTTGAAGGAAAGAATAACATTCTGGGAGGTGAAGGAGGCAGAGGACAGGGCGCATTGGCGGTCTAAGTTAACTGACAAAAGAAATGGACCTGTTGTGAGACAGAACACCAAATAATAATAATAATATCAAGACAAAGTATTGTAATAGAAAAAAAAATTTGGCCTCGAGATTATGATGAATCTTTACGTTTAATGTGTGTCTAAGCCAAAAAATGTGGATTTTACAATAATTATTTTGATCTTATTAAAATGTTACTGTATTTGTAGGAGGAAGGGGCTGGATCTAAAACCCCTTTTCATCTGTATGTCCCCATATCTGTTTGTCTGTCCCTGACCTCAGATATGAAACAGTTTGATGTATTTTATCCAAACTTTTCATATTTTTATCACAGCTCTCGAATTAAGTGTAATTTACTGATGAGTGATTTTTTTGAATTTCAAATTTTTAGAAAATGGCTCTAGTGATTTGGTTTAAAAATTATATGTAGGCAGTGTTTAACCTCTCAAATAACTCTATATACTTGGTTTATAGGTACAAATTCACTAAACGGTAGTTTACTGATGGGGGATTTTTGATAATTCGAAATTTTGGAAAATAGCTATAACGATTTTGTTAAAGAATATCCATCTTGGGAGTGTTTAGCATGACAAATAAAACCGTATAGGTACTAGTTTTACGGGGTAGAGTTTGTTTAAAGGTACCTACTGACTGAGCACGGTTTTTTTTAAATGTGAATAGTTCAAAAAATGGCTCTAGTGATTTAGTTCAAAATATGTTTATGTTAAGTATTTTACACTATAAATAACTATATATATTCGTTTCTAAAAACATATTTTATAGTAATTATCTGTTGAATGCTTTTTGTAAAATTTGAATCTTTTTGAAAATAACTCTTAGAGATTTTGTTAAAAATAGGTATTGGAGGACTATTTAAATGAAAAATAATAATGTATGTTTTCTTAAAATAAATTAATTGAAGAATGGTTTACTTGCTATAAACTGATAGAAAATTTGAAAGTTTTTAAAATTATTGACCTTTAAGGTCGAGTTCAAAATGGGTATCTGCATATGTACCTGTGGATAAAATGTTTTAGTATTGATAGAAAGACTCATGTATTTTAATAAAAACAATTGGTTACCATACTAAACTAGGTAGTTTAATTAATGTAGAGTTTTAGTTCTAAGCCACTTGTTTTTCTGCACATTAGAGCTAAGTTGAAATAGTTATTAGTTAGGTCATATAGGAGATAGAGTGAGGGAGATGTTAAAAACAATCATTCTTTACCAAATTAAGACATTGGTTTCAATATTTTTAATTATATCCCATGCAAGGATCCGCCACTGCTGCATCAATAATCAACCCTTTTCTTTATCAGGTTGGCACCATTTGAGACATCCCCAAGTATTTTGCTGAAAGATTCGTATGCAACTTTTGGGAAGTTTGAGTTAAGAAATAAAATTGTCTGATCACACGTTAACTTTATAGACACTGAATTAAAACTCTAGAAAAACCCACACTGGTAGGTAGGCGGCCAAAACGTAAATAATCCATTTAGTCTGGTTTTTGGTGATGAGAGGTCGTGGTTTGAATTTCAGTCAGGTGTTCCCCCCGCCCCCTAAATGGTCAATCAACAGGTTCTAAGGCGCTACTCGCACAATACTGAGAGTGTGTACTGAGAGTGGTTGTTCCTAAATGGTTTACCAATCTCTCTCTCTCTCTTTAAATGCGAATACATATCCTTTGAATCTAGCCTTCCTCATCACTAACTCATTCAAGTAATTAGTACACAAATATATAAAAAAAAGCCACAGGCCTCTATTTTACCGTAAACATCCCAATCACCGGCTTAATTCGAAATATTCCCTTTTTTTTCCCAGAGCTATTATTTCCCATCCTTTTCAAACTTTGCTAAATGATTTATAAACCAACATTGTCGAGCTAACTATGGAAAGAGAGGATATATTCTGAGGCAAGGGGAGGGATGGCACATTCTCACTGTGAATACGGCCACTGTTAATGAAGTTGATTCACATGACCCAATAACAACAATCGAGTCGTGGATACTTAATTAACTTTGGTTAGCATCGCGCAGAGCAGCAGGGATAGGAGCATAGATATCTGAGTCCTGTAAGGTCGGGGGCTCGATAGCCACTGAATGAACCGAGGGGGGGGGGGGATTAAACCATTCATGATGGTGCTTCTTTCCCTCTTATACATAATTAAATTAAGTAAATTAAATTCGGATACACTGGGTAGGTATTAATATGAGGTTATATAACTGAGCGCAGGCCCACCAGGTGTTCAAACCGAGCGTGGTACCAGGGGCAAAGCGCGGGCCCCCCCACTATTTGTTTCACTTGATTTTAGTGGCGGTGAAACCTTATTTGTGCCGGGTGGGGGATTAACTTAGCAAATAAAATAGGTTTTTTTTAAAGGGCTTTGGCCTTCAAGCTAAAGAAGGACTTGAGGATCCACCCTTGGTATATGTTTTAAAACTGGATACTCTAGAAGATATTTGGAATGACTCTCTTCTGATTAAAAAAAAATATTTAAACTCCTCTATAAGCTATTTGGTGTGCTACTCCCCCTTAAACCTTTATTTACTATTTAGTGAACGTGAACAAATCAAATTCTCAGGGATATATTTTCTGTACTTGTCAAGAATAGAAGTCGGTACCCTTAGATCATTGGTGTGGTACGTAGAATCTTGTTTATGTTATACGCATACGCACTAATCACGCTAATAGGTTAGGGATAAGTAAGGTTTGGGTTTAGAGGAAGCGTACCCGCAGTTGCGTGGGGGAAGGGAGGAAAACTATTTTGGAAAAAACCACCCTCAGTACACCCTACCGGGATTTGAACCCCGATCTCCATGTCATTGGCAGTTTATCCTCACTAGAGTGACACCTTAGAACATGCGGCCACCGAATCAAGCCATTTGTTGTTGCTGAACTTGATAGATATTTCAACACAATATCACTGTTAATGATATAGCTTAAGATACAAAGACGAGGAAAGTAGCATGGAGAAATTACGATCACATTACTGTGAAAAAATAGTGGGAACCTCTCATATTAGAAATTTTCAGTAGAAATTCACAATAAAAATCATATACGAAGAAGTTGAATATAAACATGTCGAAAAAGAAAATAACATGTTGAAAACCTTACTGGGAATCATAAATTGAAAATCTTAATGAAAAACACATGTTGGAAGCCTTAATGAAATTCACATGTTGAAAACCTCAATTAAAAACACATGTTGGAAGCCTTAATGAAATTCACATGTTGAAAACCTCAATTAAAAAACATGTTAAAAAGCTTAATGAAAAACACATGTTGGAAGCATTAATGAAATTCACATGTTGAAAACCTCAATTAAAAACATGTTAAAAAGCTTAATGAAAAACACATGTTGGAAGCATTAATGAAATTCACATGTTGAAAACCTCAATTAAAAACATGTCAAAAAGCTTAATGAAAAACACATGTTGGAAGCATTAATGAAAATCATTTGCTGGAAACCTTAATGAAAAACAAGTAAAGTCCGTTCACCGTAGGAATTGTTTTCTGAAAGGCCTTTTTCCCTACCAGAAATCTATTATATAGTAGGATATTGGTAGGCAAAAATACCTTTCAGAGAGTAATTCCTACCGTGAATGGAGTATAGGAGGCCTCAATGAAAATCCCATGTTGTGAATGAGCCGCGGTGCAGCCAACACGATCTCCCGAGTCGGGGCTGAGCACAACAGTCGATCTTGCAGGTGCTCAGCAAGATCTGCTGGGAGCACTTTTGCTACTGACTTTTATTATTTTAAATCCTTAAAACATTCATTCGGAGACTCTTCATTTTACATTTAGACAATTTTTAGTGAGAGAGAAAATTCAGGTGGCCCATAAAACGTAGCATTGTTGGATTAGTATTCTTTTTTATGTGTGAGTGTATTGAAGGATTTATCTAAGCCCCCTTCTCCCCCAAAGAAAGAGAACTTCAATCCAAATGTGTCCTCAAGGTTTAATGTAAACTACCCTCGCGGCACGGGCGGAAACTTGAGACTTAAGAGGATTAAAAAAAAAGTGTCCCTCTCTCCCCTTCCCAGCCCGCTATTTTCTTCTCTCTCTCTCTCTTCTGTTGAAACGTTCATATTTACTTTCAGGTTTCGTTCTAAAATTCTCTTTTCCTTCCATCTCTATTTTTTTAGGAACCCCCTTCCCTTTATAAAATGGATAAAAAAAGTGTGCGGTTTTAAGAAATGTTTGCCAAGGGCAAATGCCGAAGCACTCAAGGGAAATCGTGCATCGGAACATTTTTGAAAAAACAAAAAAACAAAACAAACAAAACTTCTTAATAAAACTGATTCTAATTGTGTTTCTTTAAAAAAAAAACTTTTGTATTTACTTTAAAAGCTGTTTTAACTGGTGAAATTACATGTAATTATACAATTTTCCAAACTTCTTAACTGCAAGTGCTTACATTTTTAAAAATATTTGACTTAATAATTTACTATAAATGAACCTGTAGATATTTCAATACGATCGACTAAATACTTTCTAAACTATTAAATTAAATTCTAATTTCACCATACCAGCGGCTCAAGGGACCAGAAGTTTCTTTTGCTGCAAGCGACAACCAACTACGCTCTCAATATATTTTTTTAACAAAATGGTTAATCAAAAAGAGACGTGTTCACTGTTTTTTATTTTAATGAAACCTGCACCGGTGATTGAATTGTCCAAGGCATCACTCTCACAGTAAAATGGACTGGCGATGATGGGGACATCGGGGTTTGAATCTTGGTGCGGTGTTATTAAAGTGGTTTTTATTTGATGGTTTTACATTATCACTACACGCAAATTCGGGTGCATTGACTCTATACTTAACCTTCCTCTTCCCTGGAACATTAGCGTAATTAGTTAATATGAAACGTTGTGAAAGAAAAAATAATAATGTAAATTTTTAAATGTTGTATTCACATATTATCTTTATCCAACCACCATACAGAATTTTATTTGTTTCTTTGTGAAGTCTATTTGTTTAATATTTTTACGGGATAATGTATATATATTATTTTCCATAATTTTCTTTAGATTTTTATATCAAATAAACTACATTACAATGCAACAAGATTTATTCATTTCTTATAAAACTATGCCCCCTTACCAAAGTGTAAAGGCTAATTATTATTACTATTATTATTTGCACCACGGCTTACTACCTGTTCGGATTGTACGCACTTAGGCGAATGTGTAATGGTAGGCTGATTGTGAAACGAAATGGAGGACCTACAGTTTAATAACGTGGGATCCGAACCACGGTGGAGGCCTGGCATTCCACACATTCACAAGTTGTGTAGGTGAAGGAAGAGTTTGGCAATCAGATAAATCTGTGCCGGGACCGAAGATTGAGCCCCGGACCCCCAGCTCAGAAGTCACATCTTACCCCTAGACAGCTATGTCACCCGTTAATACTAATACAAAATAAGATGAGTTGAATATTAATTTTTATATCCGGTAGATCAGTTCAATATTAAAATAAAACTCATATATCTTTTAATAACCACTAAACTATGAGTATAAATATACAACCCCTTATCTTATTCGGTATCGCGTTGGTACAGTGAGATAAGATAGGACCCAAAGATTCGTTACCGGTATAGCTGGAAATATTATTACTGGTGTACATAATGTTCTGGTTAATACTTATGCTCCATAATTAGTGTACACTTTGTTTAATATATTTATAACATTAACCTAGCACTTGTTAAAGGAGTCTCTTGTGTTTATTCGTCTCAATGTTTGAAACTGTCACAGATCATCGTTAATCACAGATAATATCTCACGCTCTTCCCCAGTATTGCCAACTGAATACTTCAGTGGAAATGAGAGCTTTCATTTTCCAATTATATATTTATGGATATGGAAAGTGGCTTTTTTGTGTGTCTGCTTTAGAGTTATTGGATATTTAAGTTTTTATTGATAAAAACAGTGCACGATTTCCATTTTAATTATACTAGTAAAATAGTATTGATAGTTACCACTTCAATACTAACTGCTGTTCCTAAACAAAGTTAGTAGTAGCCATGAGTCATAGTTTTTCACTATACCGGAGTTTTTGTTTGATAAATGTATTATACTTCCTACAAACTAGAAAATGACATGAATCACAATAAGCTCTAATGGAATGCTTCTATTGGAACAATTAACTGTACGATAAACATGTGTCACAAACAAACTGATTGTATCGCGTCATGAGACGAAAGTTTTGAGATGCTATCTATTCGGTGAATGGAATTACAAAGTTAAATTGTTTACAGCCTTCATGTATACATCTAAATGAAACATTTTCAAACTTATTTACAATTTAAATTCAATGCTGTGAGCGTTTTGGTGTTATTATTTAGAAAATGTTACAATTTAAATGCAATGTCGTTAGTATTCTACCGTTGTTGTTTACGAAAGACTTTGTCTAACTTCCATGAAATTCTAATCCTTTTTACTTGTTTACATACATATGATATCTTTTTGTGTAAGTTGAACAAAATATAACTCGAGATTTCCCCCCAAAATTGACCTGTTTTGTTAAGGGTTTGAAAGTTCCTCCTAGATAACAATATCGCTAACATCACATCCATCGAGCCGAGTACAATATTCAATTTAAAGATGTCACAGAATCTGGGGGAAAAAAGCTTACACAAACGGAGGTAATTAACGGCGAATTTCCATCTGCCTTTATTTCAGCCTAGAACTGAAACCATTTTACTAATTGGGCTTAAACTTGGAATTTAGGTCTTTCATAAGGATCCCCCGAAGGATTTTTGGAATTAAATTTCTGACCTTAAATTTAAGGGTAGTTTATTGAAGGTCAAAAAGAGAAAAACAATACATTTTCTCGAAATTCACTCCAAGGATTTTGGTTAAATTTTATATCTAGACACTGTTTATCCTTATAAACAAGGTGTAAACTCTCATTTTATCATGAAATATTAAATAAATATGGGAAATTTTCCAATTTTCATTATTTCTCCACAACTATTTGAGATACGAAATATATTTTCATTGTAACGTTGTCGTATTATTAAAAATAAAACTATTTTATTTGAAATCTACTTTTAATAAACTAATAATTTCTTAGCTATAATCAAATATATTTACTTTTTAATCCAGGTCTTTGAAAATCAATGTTATTCTTATGCTCTTTGGTAGACAAAGATGTTTCTCTTTTCTGAATTATTTTGTAACAGTGTTCCTAGTTCCTAAAGACATATAGTAAGTAAGTAAGTAAGTAAGTAACAGTGTATATTCTTTTATTTATAATCTTTGGTGTAATATTTCTACAACAATGTACACACGTACGGGAAATTTCAAACAAGATTACAATTTTAAATTGTATGTTTTAGATATTTTTTTAATATGTGGGACATAGAATCCTATCAATGATCTTACATTATTTAATTTTTCGTAGAAAGCATAGTAGTTTTTTTTAAACTTCCTCAAAATTTAAACTTTTTAACTGGTCAAAACCTGCTGATATTTTTCACCTACATTTGGTTGAAAACTATTGGAAAATATCAAACAACTTCTAAAATAATAAGGGATTACTTGACGTCTGCAACAAATCTCAATTCTATATCACGCTTAACCATTAATATCTAGGAATTTAATAAAAAAAACATCTAAAAAACGGATGTTTTAATCAGAGGCTAAAAATGGAACACGTTAATTTACGTCTAATTATATTTATTACACTATTGTAAACGTGCTTACAATATTTTAATAAAAGTAATGAGCATTCTAAACGTTACTCTTTAAAAATCTATATTTTCTATGCTTTCAAAAAAATAGCAAATAATTTGAAAACTATATTTAAAATGACTGGTCTGAGCCTGAAAAGTTCTCTAAGAGATATTTTGATTATGATAAGTTTTTATTAATTAGATTTAAAATAAATTTTGAAACAAAAGCAGTAATTAGTGACATAAATGATACAACTAAAGTCAATGAAATGAAATATAGTAGTGGAAAGGGAAATTAATATCAGTAAAAGGCAAAAACCCTCTCATTTAGTGGACTACTTCCGGATACTTTGAACGGAATGGCAGTTTAGAACATCCTCTATTATCATTTCTTCCCCTCTCATATTATATACTGTGACAACATTCTTAGTGTAAGATTTTGTGTGTGTGTAAATACTATACAATTATTATAAAAGCATGAAATATTTGATTTCCTAAAAACAAGTAGAAACTTATCTTAGTTTAACGCTGTAAGAGGGCATTAAATTAATGTAGAAATGTAGGGATAAAGAGATGAAAAGGCGGTGTTTTTGATGTTTTTATAACAAAATAAATAAAATATGCATTCAGTGAAATACAGTTTAACCTTCTTCACATGGTGACATCAACAGTTGTTGAATATCTGTCAAGGGTGTCCTAAAATTATATATCTGTTTTTCTTCATTTAAAAACGTTTCTCATCTAATGTCGCTATGCTCATGACAGATATTAAACAATTGTTATATCCATTACCATGTGGCTAAAATCTAACTCTATGTTTCTACTGGATTATTTTATTTATTTTAAAAAAATGCTATAAAAACTTCAAAAACTCTGCCCTTATTTCGCGCTACCTACAATCCCACATTAATTAATCTCGCCAGCTTAAATTTATTTCAAAATGGTTGAAATATCTTTTCACGCTCTAGATTATTAAAAGAATAAATGTAATATTAAGTTGCTATGAATTGACTTTTAGTTCATTTATGTGTTTCACCACCTCTTAGATTAATTACTAACTAAATCCGCTTATTACACCTACAATAATTTATTCGGTGTAAAATGGTTTAAATAAGTTTTTCTCTTCCCTTTCCCTTCGACCAATACAACCATATTCATGTAGTGTTATGAGTTTACTGAAAATGTCTGAAATGTTGTAGAATATGTTTTTTTTATGTCTAACTATCCTTTGTTCGAGTATTAATAAAATGAGTGTTTCCCAGACCAAAAAACTAAAGAGGTTACTTTGACAGCACAAACAACTTTTCAAATTAACATATTCGGGAGAAAACCAAGATAAACTGGAGTTTGATTAGACGAGACGGTTATGACGAAAACGTTTTTATAGTAAAAATAATTATAAATATAAATTCTATGTACGATATAGAGTAAAAAACGTAAGTTGAAAAATAAATATATTAACAGGTTTACAAAAACTTTACACCAGACATTCTTAGTGTCCTACGATTTGGTGGTCGAATGGTCTAAACTCTAAGGTATCACTCTCGCAAAATATTAAACTAGCGATGCCTGGGAGAACGAGGTTCGAATTGCGGTTGGGTGTACTAAGGGTGATTTACTACAAATATAACCTTCCTAGACCCTAAAAACAGTAGCGTAATTAGTACATAAGCGTAAAAACCGAACGCGATGATACAGTTATTTAAATATAATTAATTTTTTTTATTGTGTATAATTATTTAACTATCATTCTTCAATATATTTTGTTTAAATCTACATAGAAATTATGAATTCATTAATAAATAAGTCAAACAATATTCGGTTTCAACATATAGTGAATACACCACAATCACAAAAAATTACTTATATAAGGTATTGTTTTACTATTTACGTTTTTTTTATTAAAAAATACATACATGCTACAGTGTCCACATAGTCTAAGGCGTAACTTTAGTAATAGACTAAACTGTTGATGACAGGGAGATCGGGGTTCGAATCCCGGTGGGGTGTACTGAGGCTAGTATTTGTTTTCCCCTCTTCCTCCATGTAAATGCGGGTATAATTCCTCTAAATTCAACTTTCCTCATCACTAATATCATTAGCGTGATTAGTAGGCCTACATGACATGCGGTGATAAAATAAACAAAAAAACAAACAAATTAAAACATAACTTAAAATGCAGATAGAATCGAGTGTTATTTAATCACGGCCGCTATACTTCCAAGGTATCAATAATTAAATAAGTGGTATGCAAAGATGGTTTTAAAATAATTGTCCATGAGCAAGAAATCCTGGCCGTCACCACGGATACTATAATTTGTACTAGACTCTACTACTTTTTTTTTTTAAAAAAAGAAGACATTATTTAACGGAGATTAACGGTATTTTAAAAGGAAATTTGAAAAAAAAAAGTATTTGTTTTGAAAAAGGATAATAAAACACAAACTTAAGAAAACACCTTCAAGTTCATCAATCCGAAAGTAAAAACTATCAATTCAGTGTCCGGTACACTATCAATGCAACCAACCCGGACGTTTTAATGAAACTTAAATTTTGGTAGATGGAAGAGAATTTAATATTTGAAACTTTAATTATAACTCATCTCCAACGTTCGTGGGTATAATTATTTTTAATCAAAGGTTTGTCAACTTCCGACTTCTTTTCTTTCTGAGGCAATAAAGTAAGTATTATCAAGTTACCAGGGTCCGTATTTTAATTACTCTATTGCCAAAAGTTGATCAATACGATCGCATTGAACATATTTGAAAAATTACTTTAAATTTACGAAAACTTGTCTGAAATTGTTAACGTTAATTTCGGGCAGAATACACACACATAGATAAGACAATCTTGTTACACATTCAAACTAAAATAAATATATGTACAGTGAAAATCCTTTTTAAAAAAATACACTCTTTTATTTCGTCAAATACACAAATACCGAGGTCGACACCTTCATTTATTACTTTAACTTGCCCTGACGCAACGAAGAACTTTCCTGTATTCGTTTTGTTTGTAACGTGAGTATACCAACTTCGTCTTGACGTAGAACCGGAGCCTAATAAGAAGTATCCTACCCCGAGTTGAGCGTCGTGTGTCCTGACCGGAAACTGGTTGCCATTAATCGATCCTGGAGAGCCGGATGTGTTCGGGAAACTGAAGGAGAGCTTCCCCTTCTAGAAACTTTTTGTTATTTTTTTTCTCTCTCAAAAGAATATCGAGAGCCTGTCTCATCCCATGGATGATTCGTAACTTTAATATTGCAGCTGTAACTTCGGTGGTCTTGGAGTCAAGTGCTCTCCTCATGACCCGATGTTCGTGGGTTCAAACCCAGCCGGGATTAACGGATTTTTCTTGAGGGTTCAAACTCCGTAGCACAACTTTATTCGGAAGGGAAGTAAATCCATCGGTCCCATGTCAATTGTGGCATGTAAAATAACCCTGGAAGGTATGTAAAAAATACCTCTCCCGGCAAAATTGGTAGATCCTTTAGCGCTCGCTCATAGAAATTCTCTCGTGTGCTGATATAATCAGTCGGTTCAGAAAGTGCACGTTAAAAGTACCTCAAATAACTAACTAAATAAATAATACTACAGATCAGACCAGGAATCTCATCATGGCGCGGTATTCTGTAGTTTTCCCTGGAAAACAATGGGGTTTAAAATCAGTGAAACAGTTTCATAACATTTTGAAAAATAGACCTATTTAAAAAAATGTAAATTTAATATTTTAAAATAAATAAACTATTAAACTGAACTCAATTCCTCCTTTGTTACGTAATAATGGATAAATTCCTTTTTATATATTATATAAATGATACACATCAGTAAGAAAGAAGATCACCTAGTTTAGTTTGCCAGTGGTCGGGAGGTTGGGGTTAAAAATAAAGCCGTGTATTTTGTAGATTTATTTTTCTAAATGATTTACTGCTATACCCTTTAAAAAAATGCAAGTACTTTTCCTCAATATTCTACTTTATTCATCTCTACCCACTTATCGTTGATATGAGGATAGCCTGATTGAATAGTAAGATGTATAAAACTTTTTTTTTCATACCTTATTAAATTACTGACGTGGAGAGATATGGCATCCAGTTAGGTCGCCTGTATGTAAACTATTTGCAGTTCTGTTGGCACATAGAGTTGATGGCAGGCTACTACACCTATGGAGGTTTTCTACACGTACCGGCCATGAGATGATGCGATGATAGTAAATATGGAGGTGTGAAGCCAGTGGAACTCCTAAACCTAACGCAAGCCTAATTTACCAACCCCTGGTGACCGTTGGGATAAACCCGCGACCCCTAGGTTCATAGCCAGGTGCACTGACCACTACACGACAGAGCCGGATATAGAACGGATTAATGACCTGTGTTAAAACATACAGATAAATAACAAACACATCCAAAAAGAAAATAACTTTTAAAATGACAGTGAAGAATCATACAAATAAGCTTTATCCCCTTACAATGAAGCTGAACATCTGGATCAACACCAGCACATCCGGTGCTAGAATAGCTCACGTCACGGGTGTTCGGGAGTGTGAACTGTATGCACACCCCTGTCCAGTCTGTAGATCGGTGTTTATCAAAGTGTGGTCCACGGGGGCCTATCAAGGGGCCATCCACAAACCACGTGATGCTGTTGAGAGAGGGAGAGGGATGAGCTGTAATGAGCTGTAATGTATACCTGGAGTTACAAGGGGGAGTGGGAGGGTAGATGCATCATTGCTACGTAGCAAAAATCTAATACTTACATTCTAATGTTTAAAAAAATAGTTCTGGGGAAAATGAGGTTCGCATCTCGGTCTGATGAACTGGGGGTGGTTTTCCACTTTTCCCTCCACGCAAATCAGGGTTCACCTCCTCTAAATTCAATCTTCCCGATTCCTAATCCATTAGCGTAATGAGTACTAATTAAAAAATTATGTTGTCCATGCATTCACCGTTAGTAAGTATACTTTTAGATAATTTCCGTAGTCAGATATCTTAGCTCACTCAGTTGCGTATATCTAAAAAACTAAGGATCCCGGGTTGGATTCTTGGCGCGGCCGAGAATTTTATGATTGGTGAAATGTGGGTTTAGCTTTTCGTAGTGATGAATTAAAGGTTTAGGACTGGGTGTTGTGTTTGTTCTAACTTTAAGTTAGTTTATAAGTCGTGTATTGATATAATCAGTGGGTTCAGAAAGTGCATGTTAATTACCTCAAATAAATGAAAGGATAACTTCCGAATATATCTTTATTTTTAAGTCAACAACCGGAAGATTGTTTTGATGTGATTTCTATTCATCCGGAGCCGGGAATGTCCTCAACCGTTCGGCTGGTTAGTGCTACCTGCACCATCTGGTATAAATGCCACGTAATTGGGGAGTTCTGGAAAGGTTGTGGTTACCCGTTGCCTCTTACACTGAAGTTTCGAAGTGGCCTACCAATTTTGTTGTACAGGTATTTTCACATACCTTCCAGGGATATTTTACATTTTACAATCGACATGGGAACGACGGCTTTACTTAAACTATGAAGGAATCTGGGGAACGGATTTTTATCACTCAAGAAAAATCCGTTGGTCCCAGCTGGGTTTGAACCCACTAACATCTAGTCCTGAGGTGAGAACTTTACTCAAAGACCACCGAGGTTGACTCCAAGTACGTACAGTGCTGAAAATGCAATTTAAGCACTTATTTTTTTGTTTCCCGATATATACGGATAACGTGGTTGGTAAAATGTATTGTTTTTATCTTTGACACCATATTTGATGCTGGGTGGTATTAATTTATTTGATTATGGTATTAAATTGATTAGCTCATATATGAGGATTGCAATGTATATAATATGTACTTAATTTCATACATAATGTGTGTACTTTTACTACTTGAAAATTATTCAGAACTGTACTTTGCAAGACTAGAAATAATTTTAAAATGGCTATTAATTATATAAACACTCGTCTTTATGTGCAACAAACATAAAAAATATTTGTTTTAAAATTAATTGATATAATTTATATCTGAATATTTCCTTTAGTGTCATAAAAGCTTCGCATTTGAAGTAGCGACTCACCCTTGATGTAAAAAGCTACGTAACTCAGGTGGGAGGAGTTATGTTAAACGTATACTTGATGTTACATTGCCGGTGAGGGGCCTAAAGGGAAAAGGTAAGAAAGAAGCGTTACGTGGTTTATGGGTGAAACCCAAGAGGTTCGCGGGAATCTTTGGAAGCTTCAGAAGAAAAATTAATTTAAAAAATGTTCTCATAAATCTCGCAGATTTGAAACGTTAAAATAAATATAACTATAATTGATCCAATCCTATGCTGTTTCTAATTTTAGAGTAGGCGCTCGTAATATAGGAAAATATATCTCTCTTTACCAACCTTTAGTCAACACATTTGAACAGTTAATTAAATAAATCCGGTTTTAATTTACCCGCTGGAGTGGCCGAATGGTTTAAATTATCATCACTCTCGTGTTTGACTGGCCCACTGATGACGGGAAGATTGGGGTTTGGATCCCGGCTAGGTCTGCTGAGGTAGTTTTCCATTAATGTTTTCCCACTCTTTTTCCACGCAAATGTGGGTAACTTACCTGTAATGTGCCTCCTTTCTCGTTCCTACCTCACTAGAGTAATTATAATACTATATCCGTAATACCTGAACAGGTTAGTAAGATGTAGTGTTTAAAAAAAACTAGCTCTTAAATGTTAAAAATATATAACTATTATCTGTAGCTATTATTTTTGTTATCACTTAATGGATTTTTACTAAAATGTGGCTTAAGTTAGTATAATTTTAATTGAAGGTAAACATACCTTTTATATCAATTCGGTTCCGTTCGGTTAAGAAAGGAACCCGATCTGGAACCTCAGCTTCCATTTAAATATATCTAAAAATTTCCAGAAAATCTAGGTATAGAAAGAAAATGTCATAAGACTCCAAGGTTTAATATAGTCTATATGACCTTTTGTTTGTACAGTACTATACATAATACTACTTGAAGGTAAGAATAAATTCTTGCTATGGTTTCACTAACAAATTTTTAATTAGGTTAATGGTATCTTTTCTTTTCATCTTCATGATGTAAAATTTCTTAATTGTGATGTTTTTCTTGAATTATTTTAATAAATATCACCCCTCCCGCTTAAAAAAACAAACTCTTGGGTGATACCTTAACGTCCGCCTAACTTCCATTTGATGTTCCTCAATTACTAAAACTTTTAAAAACACCACTGTCGGTGAACGAGCGGCTTAGTGAAGGGAAGGCGTGTGGTCGACGGGGTGCCAATCACCTATCCAGAGGTCCCGCCCCATCCACGTATCAGCTACATCCGGTACGCTCCCTAGGACCTCTTCTGGTGCAGAGGTCGTTGGCCTTCCTTTGCGACATCTCGCGACGTGCCCAAAACTCTTCGTCAAGTTGGTACAGTCATGAACCCAAAGTTGGAGGGATCAAGAGCGGAAAATGTAGCGTCATTCAACAGCGAAATAAACCCTCACTGATGGTCACATAGTATAGGACGCCAATCTCGCAATGTACTGGATTATTTTGGGGGGAATGGGGAGGATGAGATTCGAATCAAGGTTGGCTGACTTAGGATGTGGTTTATCACTGCTATTTCCATTCCGTTTCTATTCTAATGTGGGTGCATTTCTCTTAAGCTACCTTCTCAAAATATAATTCTTTGATGCATTAGTTTGGTGACTGCATAGTCTAAGGCATCACTCTCGTGTTAGACCAAACTGCAGATGAAAGGGATATTGAAGTTCGAAACCTTATTGGCTGTACTGAGTGTGGTTTTCTTCTAAACGATTCTCCACTTTCCCTCGAAGCAAATGCGGTTACACTTCCTCTAATTCCAACTTAATTATACCTTGAACATTAACGTAATCAGTGTGCGGCGGAAGGGGACGAGAGAGAAGATTAGTGTTTTAGCAGTTTTTGTAGGAGAACATATTTTTCCAGTACAAACAGAGATTAATTTTATTTACGTGGTGACCTTGACAGTTCTTAAAAATCTGTCAACCATGTCCTGGAATTTAATGACAACTTTTTCTCTTCATTTAAAAAGTTGCTTTACCCAAAACCTTCCTTCACCTCTGACGAGTCGTGTAATTATCACAACTTGTGAATGTGGGGAATGCCAGGCCTCCACCGTGGTTCGGATCCCACGTTAAACTGTAGGTCCTCCATTTCATCTCACAATCACCCTACCATTACACATTAGATTAAGTGCGTATAACCCGAACGGGTAGTAAGACGCGGTGTTAATAATAATAATAATAATAATAATAATAATAATAATAATAATAATAACAATAATAAAAAGTTGCTCATATAATGTCACCATGCTCATGATAGATATTCAACAACTGTTGATATCAAAATGTGAATAAAATTGAACTATGTCTCTACTCGGGAGTTATTTTATTTATTTTGGTAAAAAAAATTGTTTTTATGTAAATACTGCAATAACACTGATTTTTTTTCTCACGTGCCCTTCCACCCAATCTTAAGGCACATGCGTACAACCAATAATAAGCAGTTGTAAAAAAGAAAAGAAAACAAGAGTCCGTTGTAGCCCTCGAACCACAGTTTTGGAACACCACGCGTCCAGCGCCCGGTCAACGTTGGCTCGTTGACGCTGTGACGTCATACGCTGTATGTCGTGGTTGATCAATACTAATCATTTATTCATAGCTCATCTACGCCTGTCCCTACCTGACGTAGCCTACCGACTAAATGGAGTGTGTGACTATGTAGATTAAAAAAAAAAAAAAGGTGAGCTAAAAGTGTTCGTGGTTAAAATTAGCTACGAAGTGAAGTTATTAAAAGATAATTGGTTTTATCCCTAGAGGAAATTTCACAGGATGTTATCCTTAACATTTTTATTGCGAATTTTTTTTAAAAGACAAATTGTAGGAATATTCAGGAGAAAGTCTGCAGTCATAACAGGATTTTGGCTGTAAGACACTTTTAAAGAATTCAAACTTATTTTATTACGGTCAACATCAATAACTTTATTAATAGTGTAATGGACCTAGTTTGGTAGCCGCGAAACTCTCGCAATATACTGGTTTCCCGGTAACAGAAAGATCGGGGATAGAATCTTGGTTGGGTGGTTATCCCTAAATATTTTTCCACTTTCCTTTCATGAAAATGCTTGTACACTTCCTCTAAATAAAGCCTTTCTTATCCCTAACAAATTAACGTGATTAGTACATCATATGTGTGTAGCCTAAACGCGGTTCTAAAAAAAAGTGTAATTTTATAGTTGCGTCTGTATACAAAATTGATTAATTGTTATTAAAAAGTAGCTTGCTTTTAGAAGATTATTTCTCCACATATAAGATTTAAAAAAAAAAATCATAATTAATTTAACGTGTAGAATACATTCTTAACCAACTGTATATACGACAAGCGAATCACAAACTAAATTAATTTTAAAACCGACTTAGTACCCAATGCTTCAGCCATCAATTCTTCGACGGTAAAGAAGGCCCCGATATCACAAAATATACAGTTTTCGGCACAACCATGAATCGAAATTGGAACACTTAAAACAGCAAACAGATGCAACGTCGATTGAGCGAATGTAATTGACCGTTTCTAAATAAACCTAATCTTCTAACTTGGGTTCAATTTTTTTTAAAAAAATGCATTGATTGAGTTAGCAAATAAAATTTTCAGACCAATGAAAATTAGGTTTAACTAATTTATAGTTTCGATAGAAAAAATATATTTCTCTTTGAATAAGTTTTAAGTTTTTTAAAATTTTTATTTCACTCATTTAATTTAGTTCTTTATGAGATTATAATACAAAGGACTATGTTATAAAAATATTGAAATTTTGAGAATCTTAAGGCTTATTGAAGAAGTTAAAGAGGTATTTTGAAAGTTATATCGAAATTATTTTTTTAAATCGAAAATTATTCAATTAATGGGATGTAGGTCTGCTTTATATTATTTTAGATTTCTTGAGAAAAAACTTTGTGTAAACAACTATGTCTAAATTTCAAAAGAGACCAATTTAATTACATGCCTTTTTTTCATCCTGTTTTTCAATATGTGTACTTCAAAATACAGCTTAACAAGTTAGCTACAAAATATGTTTAAGTATTGTTTTTCTTTATTGCATCTTATAATTGAATACCATGCTACAATTTAGTTTTCTCTAAACTCTAGAATTTTAACAAAGCGTATACTTCATTTTGAAGTGTTTAAAAAACCATATTCATTTATACCTTGTCGTTAAAGCTTTGGTTTTTCTCTTTTCCTCCTTAATCCATAGTCCTTTCAAGTCAAAGATTCGAAAATGAACCAAAGCTACAATCACCGCACAAAGGACCATGTATTCCTTTGAAACAAGAACAAATTTACGGAAGGGACTAAAAGAGAAGATTTTTCTACACTCTTCCTACAAATTTTTAGTTTTTTTTACAACCCATTGATCAATCATCTCAGACATTTCAACTTTAAATTGACCTACTTCACAATTTACAATATTTAAAGAACCAATGGCAACTCAAGTGAGGTTCAAATTTCACCAACTAATTTCAAAATGAACGTTAATTTTTTATTCATTTCAAAAGATACGGTATTCATATATAGTTAGCTACCCTATATAAATGTAAATAATTATAATTTATTATTTTTCTATTTTTTCCTTAAGTATTTTAGGGTACAATAAATAACTAAATCCCGAATCGATTACCATAAACGCAGGGTTCAAACTATGGTTTACCAGTGATGGGGATATTGAGGATCGAATCCCAGCCTGGTAATTTGAGGTTATTTTTTCACTATATTATTTTTCGCCCTTCCTCCATGCTAGTACTAGTACATTCTCTTTAAAACTCTACATTCATCATTTGCACCCTCACAACTTAGCTACACTGTAAATAAGCCCTGATGGATAGTAAGAGGTGGATAATTAACAATTAGAATAAAGGGTAAGGCGCACCGCACATACTTTCTCATTCCTTTGTCTTAAAATAAAAACAATTACACAAATTCCGTAAGATTTGTGAAATGAAATAACATAAATTGTTGCAGGAACACTCAACCAAAAGGTATAAATGAAATACTAAACACTGTTACAGAAACATTGATAAAGGAGGGACATCTTGGTCCATAAAATATCACAACTATAAATTTTAAATTTCAATTACCTGGGTATAAAAATTTATATGCCTATAGCTCAGTAAATATTAATTTTATAAAAAAATATAATTATCAAATAAAATTATTGTTTTTTAAATTTGTACTACAACTTGTATTTGAAATAATTGCTGAAATACGATCAAAATTAAAAGATTATGGATATGCGAAATATAAAAAAAAACATGGGGAAAATAAGAATTGCCATTCTGTTGTGTGATGTTAAATAGTGTCTAGATACGAGATTTAATCAACACCGTTATAACGGATTCCGAGGGAATCGATTAATTTTTGTCTTTTTGTCCTTCACTGAACGCTCTTAACTTTACGGTTAGATATTTAATTCAAAAAACTATTTTGGGAGATTTTATGAAAACCTTAGTTTTACTACCAAGTTTTAGCCGGATCGGTAAAATGGTTTCAGCTCTAGCCCGAAATACAGACGGACGCCACCGTGGAAACCCCCTCTCCGGTTTCAGATCATGAAACATTGACATTGACCAAAATTATAAGTCCAATTTTCTTTTATTACGATCACAATACTTTTCTCTCTGAAGGGTTGAGAGAAAGCAAATATATGTGCGTAAAGGGTGACCTGGTGGTCTAGGGGTAAGGTGTCGGACTTCTGTGCTAGGGGTCCGGGGTTCAATCCTCGGTCCCGGCACAGATTTATCTGATTGCCAAACCCTTCCTTCACCTCTGACAAGACGTGTATTAATCACAACTTGTGAATGTGGGGAATGCCAGGCCTCCACCGTGGTTCGGATTCCACGTTAAACTGTAGGTCCTCCAAATAATCTCACAATCACTATACCATTACACATTAGCGTAAGTGCGTATAACCCGAACGAGTAGTAAGACGCGTTGTTAATAATAATAATAATAATAATAATAATAATAATAATAATAATAATAATATGTGCGTAAACAAGTTTTAACAAATCAAAATTTGTTAATTTTATCATTACCATGAATTTAAATACAATAGTGGAAATAATTAATATAAGATAAGTAATATTTGTGATAGTAAAAACCAAAGTGGGAGATTAAATGAACAGAGTTTTGACAATAAATATTTAGTTTATATATATATATATATATATATATATATATATATATATATA
>CABFVX010001452.1:6474-36122 GCA_902151425.1 Timema shepardi | reverse complement strand
TATATATATATATATATATACATATATATATACATATATATACACATATACATACACATACACACACACACACACACACACACACACACACACAGGATGTGGAGGAAACAATTAGACGGTCCATGCTGAGGAACGTGATGGACGTGTTGAGGTTTAACTGACGTCCGGTGGAGCTCACTTGAGTGACATTATCTTCAAAAAGGGAAAAAGTATGTAGTTTGATTTTATTTAGCGAATCAATATCTACTTATCAATTAAAGTGTTAATTTTGAAGTTAATAATAGTCTAATGGTTTCGGCCCCACTCTGTATATGTTAGCTTACACATTTTAATTAATTGATGCTTTGATAAATAAAATAAAAGGCTTTGAAGAATCTGCTTATTTCGAACTCCCTAAGAATGTTTGTTATTTTTTGTTATTTACAATATATAAACTTAGTCTTCCAAACATAATTTTTTTTTATATATTTGAGTTTCTTCTTTGAAGTCAGTTATGTGACTAATTGGAAAACCACCTTCAATAGATAAGTAAATAATTAATGAAGTATTTATTTTAAATGTCAATATTTGTTAATCATACGAATATATTTTAGGCACATCACATCTTACCATCCGGCCAGAGATATCAATCAACCTAGGGACTAGGAAGATAAAATTGGGACATTTACTCTTATTTGCTTGGAGGGAAGAAGGGATATCATTGAAGGTAACACAATCCCAGTACACCTAGCCGGGACTTAAACCTAAAACTCCCGTCATAGACAAACAAAACCAGACTTGATTGACACCCTAGTCCGTGTGCACATCATTGTGAGAGAACAGGTCTCATATACATATCAGTTTATAGAGCTAATGTTTACTTTCTTAGGAACCCTTTTCAAACGGAAATCCAATAGGCCCATTCTATTCGTTGATTATTTCCAAGGGTGACGTGGCGGTCTAGGGGTAAGGTGTCATACATCTGTGCTGGCGGCCGGGGTTCAATCCTTGGTCCGGGCACAGATTTATCTAATTACCAAACCCTTCATTCACCTCTGACAAGACATCTTGTGAATGTGTGGAATGCCAGGCCTCCACCGTGGTTTGGATTCCACGTTAAACTGTAGGTCCTTCATTTCATCTCAAAATCACCCTACCATTACACTTTAGCGTAAGTGCGTATAACCCGAACGGGTAGTTAGACGCGGTGCTAGTAATAATAATAAAAATAATAATAATTATTATCATTTCCAAGATCAATCACTTGTACTTTTATAAATTCATCCAATTATTTAACGAGTGCATTTAAGTGAGAAAAAAATAGGTGTAGTGACAAAACAAACTCCACGATTCTTCTTGTTGACTACATAAAAAGTACCTTCTTCAGTGTTCACCACGCGGATACCGGGGTTCAAATCCCAGTTGAATGTATCGAATTTTTTCCTTAACGGTCTCCACTCTCCCACCATGTAAATATTGTTATATTTAATATAATTTACACCATTATCCATAAAACATTAGCGCTATTAATGGTTCAGCGTACATCCAAAAAGGTTAATGAAACGCAACGAAAAAAATAAAAAAGAAAAAAAAAACTTTTTTTTTGAGACAGAGAGTACACTTTGAAAGTCAAGGCAACCATCCTATTAACGCAGCCGGTCATGAAAACACTTTGTACTATGAGTTTAAATAAAGGTGTCGTAATGTTAATCAGAATGTCCTGCCGATCACGTACAGGTGGAAGGAACTTCGACCGACGGTATTGTTTGGCTAATACCAAATATGGCATCCCGTACCTTATAAGGATAACTCCCCCCCAACCTCAATCCCTTCATAAAAATCCCACAGGAAAATGAAACGCCGATTTCTAGCCATGATCTGGCGATTCGCAGAACATTTGAAATCACGTCATCAATCCTTAAAGCTGTGATTCATCTGCCATAACAGGATAGAACAGAATACTTAGCAAAACCAAATAGTGCACCTCCTTTTTGTTGATTATTCTTTTTATCTAAAATTACATTTTCAAAGCAAAATCTGTCTTCCTGTAGTCCAATTGAGATGAATTTCAAAAGATTTCTATCGTGTTAATAGACTAAGACAATAAAAAAAGATTGGGATTAATTTATTGCCATTCGTGACCTCTATAGCCTTTCTGTACATGCATGTACCGTTCAGAACAACAGAAGGTTACAAGTACCAAGAGCAAATTTTATTTACGTTAATTTTGACTTCAAGATGAATTTAAATCGATACCAAATTATGTAGACATGAAACGGAACTCAGTATTTTATTTCATAACATATACATTGATATGTTGAAGGTTTCAACAGAAATTTCCGCTGTTGAGTTCATTTTACGGACGCAAATAAGTGAAAGTGGATTTGGTGAGAATATAACTCAGTTCTCTTCGAAACCCAACATACCCATCATTGGTACAATGGTACTCGGACGAGACTGACGCCTTTGTTTATATGCCCATCGATGGGAGTGATAAAGTTATTAGTTTGATATAATGACGATCTATTGGCTGATGCTATACTCTGATCTGTATAGGAATGAACAAATTTTCACAATAATAAAAGTTACTAAAACAACTTTCATATATGTATACGTAAAGTCAAACAATCTAAAACTATCACTTTGGAAAAATTATATTCATACTTATTGAATAGTATTATAAATCAAGTAAAATGTTTTCATTGTTTACCACAAAAATTGTGTTTGTTACTTACTTTCTTGCTTACTATACTTACTGGTATTAGGAACTCAAAAATTTACTACCGCAATTAAGAAAATACGCCACCTCTCCCTATCTTGAGCTAGTTCTATCCAGGCCACCTCATTACACCATATATATTTCAGGTCCATTATAATATTATCCTCCCATCTGCGTCTGGATCTTCCAAATGGTCTTTTCCCAATGAGTTCGCCAGTTAATACCCCGAACACAGCTCTAGATTCTTCCATTCGCTATGACCCTTGACCACCGGAGCCTGCAAGATTTTATTACTCTAGCAATGACTGATAGTTGTAACAGGGTATGCAAACCATCATTACATAACCTTCTCCACTCTTCATTATTGTCATCCCTATTTGTACCAAATATTTTACCAAGCAATTGGTTTTCGAACACCCTACATTTCTTCTCATTATGTAAGGTAGGAGCCAACATTTCACCACAAAAGTGAACAACCTGTAAAACTATTGTTTTGGATATGACGAGTTTTTACAGTATTTTTACATAAGTTACTTCCTACCAGAATACTTAAAAAACTGCCAAACCACCAGCATTGTTATTTAATTTAATACTTATTTAAATAAGAACAACAATTATAAAATATGTAATCTCTTTTTGCCGGATAAATCAATCATTCATACTAAGAAAATATACACCTATGTTGTTGGCCACACAGTCTAAAGCATCACTATGGCAATAAACTGAATCCTCTATGAGAGAGAGGCCATAATTAGAAACTCAGACTCGTTCACTGCAGGTTTTCCTATCCGGACTAACATGGGTGCATTTCCACTGAAACACCTTCCTCATCCCTACCTCTTAAATGTATCCTTTAGTGACTTTGGCGTCAAATCAACAATAATTAATCGTAAGTATTTTAATAGTAAATTTACATTTAAGCCTTTTAATTTGTCATGCTAGAATAAAACCATGAATAGTTTGGACAAGTTAATTGAACCCACATCGATGAGCATGCGGACTAAATGTCAGGCTCATTTAACCTGGTATGACGGTGAGTGGGAGATCGGGGCAGGTATATTTCCTCTTAAATTCTACTCTCCTCTTACTTATTCTATTATAGTAAATCGTAAATGTTTATAGCCCGGACGGGAAAATGATAAGCGTTGCCTATTCAAAGCACTATCGTTATGGTCAAGACGTTTTATGGATCATTATACTTCCCGTATGAACACATTAATCGAGTGTTTAGAGGGACAACTTCATGTATTGCTGATATCGTCACAACAGTAATAACTCGAATAGGTGTAGACAAAACCTACAGCCAGGATTCAAAATGGGATCTTTCTATTTTCTAGTAACCCGTTTCAGGAGACAAGAGGTATAAGGATTAACTCTCGTGTTAGGTTGACCTGTTCATGGCGGGTAGATTGTGGTTCGAATCTCAGTCGGATATGTTGAGGGTGGTTTTTCCAAAATTGTTTCCCACTCTCCTTCGACGCAAATGTGCTTAGATATACTATAAAATGCTTCCTTCCTCATTGCTACCTCATTATAGTAATTGTCATATGTTTAACACGTTGCAAGACATGGTGATTTTATTTTTGCAGACGAGCTAAATCAACACGCTGAAACAAAGACCAGGATGTATTTATATTCTATTCACGGTAGGAATTACTATCTGAAAGGTCTTTTTTTCCTACCAATATCCTACTATATAGTAGATTTATGGTAGGGAAAAAGGCCTTTCAGAAGTCAATTCCTACCGTGAATGGAATAGATTAGCTAAAAGAATCACCAAACAATGTCTGAATCCAATTTATACACGATTGCTTTTTTTTTCATAACGCTGATTTTCATTATTCCCAGGCGAATGCTGGTGCATGTTTTCAAAACAACCTTATAATTAACTTTCCTCTTACATCACACTTTCTAAATCAACTCCCATTTCACAAACACACCTTATACATAAACTTATCTTTCACAAACACAACTTCCATATATACTGTTCTGTTACGAACATACTTTCTGAATCAACTCTATCACGAGCACACCTTAAACTCAACTTTCCTGTCATGAACACACTTTATGAATCAACTCTATCACGAGCACACCTTAAATTCAACTTTCCTGTCATGGACACACTTTCTGAATCAACTCTATCACGAGCACACCTTAAATTCAACTTCACTGTCATGGATACACTTTCTGAATCAACTCCTCTATCACGAGTACATCTTAAATTCAACTTCACTGTCATGGACACACTTTCTGAATCAAATTTATCACCACGAGCACACCTTAAATTCAACTTTCCTGTCATGGACACACTTTCTGAATCAACTCTATCACGAGCACACCTTAAATTCTACTTCACTGTCATGGATACACTTTCTGAATCAACTCCTCTATCACGAGCACACCTTAAATTCAACTTTACTGTCATGGATACCCTTTCTGAATCAACTCTATCGCGAGTCCACCTTAAATTCAACTTTAACTGTCATGAATATACTTTCCGAATCAACTCCTCTATCCCGAGCACACCTTCACAACAAAATTTCCTGTCACAAACAGACTTTCTGAATCAACTTTCATGTCACAGTCTTTAAAAATCAATAATAGTATCACAAACACACTCTGTTTCTATTTATTTACCAAATAATACACTCTCTAAACAAACTTATTTACCACACACACCCTTTCAGAATCAAAAGACCTATCACAACGATTATTTTAAAAATCTACTTTGTTATCACGATAACACTTTCAAAACAAAACACAATTAATGGCTAATTTTTCTGTTACAAACATTATTATAGAATCAACTTTCCTGTTAAAAGCACAATGTAAATAATCAATTTCTATGTCACATATAAGAACAAATAATTAATTTCTTGCTAGGATTGTTATTTTAAACATCTATTTTTATTACGTTTCTCCTATTTCCATTGATAAGCACATTTTCTACTCGATGCCAACAAAGATTATGAAGAGTTGATAATTAATTAGATAATGGTAACTAGAGGAAATTATTAAAAGGCAGGCAGGTCTCGCACCAAGGGAAAAAGGAAACGAAAATAGAGAAGCGACAGAGTAAAAACATCCAATTTAAAGAGATGGAACGAGAAGAGTAGACATGGAACAATAAATAGAGAGCGCTGGTTAAACTTGGAGCGTACTTGAGGGTGAAACAAAGGACGAAACTTGGTTCCAGAACTTACTGTAAGAATGTCGTTTGTAAGTTTTCAGGAACATTACAAGCGTTGGACAGTTTATTAACTCTCTAAAAAGGTTACATCAGGTAGAGAGAGAGCAATTTCATACGGACAAGTTAAATTAGTTCACAAGTCCCCGGAACAAAATTATGAAAACAGTTAGATGGTGATGAAATTAGTTATTTAACACAATTTCTAAGTTCTTTCTAATTGTGATTTTATTTGAACACCAACTTATGCAAACAAGAAATGATCATTT
The DNA here is from genome assembly GCA_902151425.1 of Timema shepardi. Taxonomy (NCBI): domain Eukaryota; kingdom Metazoa; phylum Arthropoda; class Insecta; order Phasmatodea; family Timematidae; genus Timema; species Timema shepardi. The sequence goes on along the minus strand of CABFVX010001452.1, from coordinate 29,968 downwards.
CAATCAATTTCAAATAATTAATATAGCAAATTTATTTGGGAACTAAGATGGAAGGTTCAGGATTATCTCCAATAAGCTCATTTTCAGATTTAACATAAAGTATTCAACCTGTTGTTTTTGATATATTTCTAGATTTTTTTCAAAAGACAAGGAAGCATGATTGGTGTTCATGGCTCTTGTCAGGTTATCGGGAATTTCAAGTTTAGGATTTTCTCATAAAGATGGAATGCTTTATAGATCAATACTATGCCTATAACTTTAAAAACGTGATCATGGTGTTTCGAACTACACCTGCAAAAAAACCCCGCCCCCCCAAAAAAACTTCACTTTTAAACGTGGGAGTACTACAAAACTTAAGTAATCGGTGTGTGAAGTCTCAGTTTTTTAACTTATCGAAATATTTGTTAAATTTTCTGGACAGACAAACAGACACCATATGGTTTTTATTATTTTGAAGTCTACCACAGTATTATTTTCTCACTATGATATAAAAATAGATGCAGGCAAAACCGTTTTACATAAAACACTACAAATGAATTTCGTTATATCACTTTAGATAAAGATAAGGAAATACTATTTTCCATTTAATACGACAGTAGAATACACATATTTAGCATACTAACTAGCCGTTAATAACTTAATCACAGAAACGCTACTAATAAGGATAATATCATATTTTAACTAGCATACATATTCATATATAGGTCACCTTTTTAGATTCAAATTACACGTAATAAATAATAGTGTTTATATCAAAACTTGATATTTTTCTCATAAATTAGCGAACAATTTAAGAAAGGTGATTTTTTTTGTGGCTGCATGGTTTAAGGCGTCACTATTACAATTTACTAGATTGTTGATAACGGGGAAATTATGGTTTGAATCCCGGTCAGTTGTACTGAGGGTGGTTTTCTTAAATGTTTTTCCACCCTCCCTCCACGAAAATTCTGGTGTACTATTTATAAATTCAATCTTCCTTATCTCTATAACTTTATCATAACTAGTACATATGGGTATAACCCGAATGGGTAGTAAGAGGAAGTACTAAAGGGAGGGGAGGAGAAGGAAGGTGAGTTGAACAAAAATTGAACACCAGACCAGTTGAGAGATAGGCACAATATGTGTTATTTAAACCACCGCTAGTTAAAACATGTTCTTTTATTTTTGTTAATTTATTAGTTTATTTGGGCTGTTTGGTTAGAGTTTACATTATTTGCTCAGTGGCACTAGAATCTCTTGAGTTCATTGTCGCACTTACAAAAATATGTCACTTATCCCTATCTTGAGATAGTTCTATCCAGTCCACCTCACTACATCCTATCCCTATCTTGAGCTAGTTTTATCCAGTCCACCTCATTACATTCCATCCCTATCTTGAGCTAGTTCTATCCAGTCCACCTCATTACAACCTTATTCCTATCTTAGCTAGCTCTATCCAGTCCCCCTCACTACATCCTATCCCTATCTTGAGCTAGTTTTATCCAGTCCACCTAATTACACCCTATCCCTATATTGAGCTAATTTTATCTAGTCCACCTTATTATACTCTCTATCTTGAGCTAGTTCTATCCAGTCCCCCTCATTACATCCTATCCCTCTCCTGAGCTAGTTCTATCCAGTCCACCTCACTACATCCTATCTCTATCTTGAAATAACTTAGTATAATAGTAGTAATAGTAATAACTTAGTATTATAATTTGACAAATAAACATAAATTATCTTTAAAATTAATTTAAATTTCGCACCAAAAATCCAAACGAGAATAATAATAATAATCTCTTCTGCCAGGGGCAATTAGTTCTTCAAATGACAGCCAGATGTTGTAAGCGCCCAAGAACATAAAATAAATTAAGATTATAACAGTTCCGAAATAAACCACTCTCTAAAGAGAGAGCGTTAAAATCACCTGCAAAAAATAGCATGGTGGGCTGGCAGTGTATGAATCGAAATAAAGAAAGAAATTTTAATATAGTTAAATAAAGTTAAGTAGTATATATATATATATATATATATATATATATATAATATATATTTTAATTGTAAATTAATAATTAATATTCGAAACTTTTGGAGTTTTGATTGAAATAAAAAAACACAGTAAAGTTTTCAACGTAATTACGTATTTTAATGATTGAGTCAACCGACTATTAAATTTATACTATAAGTAATTCCTTTAGCAAAAATAACGTCACAATCTTCTTCCCTTTTAGGACAAAATACATTATTTTTATTATTATGATTATTAGCATCACTTATTACTATCTATTCGGTTTAAACGCACTCCAAATATATTCCTGAACACTTAGTTTTCGAACATCCTAAATTTCTTTTCATCATTTAAGTTAAGAGACCACGTTTCACAACCGTAAAGAACAACCAGTAAAACTATTGTTTCATAAATTATTATTTTTACATTACTTGACAGTAGATTAAAGGCTAACATCTTAACGACCAAGTATTTGACTAAAAAAAATAATAATTAAAATTACATAAACCATTAACTAATATTTTATCTCAGGAATTATAGTCCTATTCACATAAACATATTGCTTTGGGTAAGCAATTTATTTTAAAGCTCCATATATTATTTTAACCATTCATCATGGCTCAACAAAAGATTAAAAAAATTGTTTTACGACAGCTCGTTTTTAAAAACCAAACAAAATATTAATCACAAGAGCAGTTATTATTCATACCATATGACAAGTGCCATGCACCATATTAATATTATACAAGAGCCACTGAAAAGTACAAAGATCGAAATGGGTATCGCAATAAACCTATTTGTCATCAGTTCCACGATCTCTATGAAAACATCAGGTGGGCACGCGTTCAAAAATTTAACATAAAACCTTCAACTGATCATCTTTTGGAGGACAGACAAACAATTAGCTAGAGAGACTCGTTGAACTAACAATCAATATTTGAAAATGTTTTCCCATTGATATTAACAAACCAAACAAATTTATTTGAAAGCTCTTGCGAAGGCTTTTTTCCATTAGTAATATTTACTTGCTCAGCTGTATTGTGTTGTATAACAAACTATTGATCCGTTGGTCAAATACCTGGAATCGTAAAGCAATAAAGAACTCCATTGAAGGTGTTTTGTCATGTAGACACCAATTTAACATTCTATAATAATATACTTTACTACTAGAGTTTTTTCCGTGGTTTCATTCGCTTTTAAAACGGGTATATTAACTTTTTTCCCCCCTAGCGAATAATCTAAACTACCCAAAACACAACTTCAGAGAGGTATGAGGCGAGTAATTGTTTTATATGTCAACGACGCCACACATGTTTACATTTTTGCAATCCTTGCATCAAGATTTGCTCTCTTTTTACGTGGAGGCATTGTTTCAATGAGTATCAAAACAAATAGTTCAAATGTTTGCAGTCCTTTTTTATATATAAAGAACGACTCTCTTATGTGGAGGCACTGTTGAAATGAACACCAAACGGGATAGTTTAGTTTTACTATTAAAGAAGCGAAACCAAATAAACCTAATTTACATGCAAAAACATAAAATATCTGAAAAGGGGTCTAAGTTTAAGGCTCTCTTATCTGTAGGAATTGTTGTAATGAACACCAAAGTAAATAGTCGAAAATTTATATTTAAGAAACAAAAATAAAACAAATTGAAAAATAAATAAATTCTATAGTGAGCGCCATATCACACCAAACAAAACTGTGATAAGTGATATGCGTAAGTAATGAAATTAAAGAATCAAACACAATAGTCTTCAGATGAATTACACATAAATCTTAATTCGTTCATAAGTTGAAAGGGAAGGGACGTTCATAAGTTGAAAGGGAAGGGACAGATATGCACGCTCGGGACGGGAATTTGTGAGAACTAGTTAGCGCTAGTTCATCAAATTAGGTTGGCGAAGGGATGAAGGGATTGGGAGCGAGCCAGCCATGCGGTGAACGATATGATTCATATGAGCGACTCTTTTGAGTGAGTAAGCTTATGGGAGCTGGTTAGACCCATCACTACTACAAACTTCACTCTCCTACCCAATGGTCGAATAGAGTGTCATGTTTTGTACCCGCACCAATCAGCCGCGATGTATGTTTACTGTTTACGGCGTGTTTTCTAGACACTCTTCGCTCGTTGATGAGATAGCCTAGTAGTATATAACTTACCCTGTTTCCGGAAAAATAAAGGGTTCAACAAAAAAGGTCTCGCTTCGATCCGATGAGTACTTTTTGATTATACTGGCAACAAATAAACACATACAAATATTATAAAAATAGATTTGGTCTATACTAGCCGGGAAAAATAAAAACAAAATTTGAATGTACAAACATACCTTAGAATTTGATTATATATTATGTATGGATTTTAGTAAAATAAGAGGTAAATTAAAATTGAATTTGATTTAATAGTACAGCGACCACTTTAATTATGATAATCGTATGTGTCAAAATATATAGTTTATTTAACTCTGTTTTTTGAGTGAACACTTAAGTGAAGTTATTTTTATAGAGTTTGGTTATTAAAGAGGCTGAGCCAATTTATATAGTTAAAATACAATAACCGCATTTCATTATAAATTGTTGTATTATAATTATTAATTGTGTACTGTACGTTATGCATGGTTTATTAGCTAAGTGTCATGTATGAATATAAACCTAGCCTTATCTATGTGAATCTAAGATTAAATGGTAGGTGGAAGGCTAATTGTGTGTATTTTTTTATTTGTTAAAGAAACATTATTTACCTTATAATGCGAATCGATAAAATGGCTGAAAACTTGCCTACATTTAAGACCTAAATTCAAACGCGTTAACAGATGCTCTCATACATACAGACATTGTTGCAATATACACCCCACCTATAGAAGCTAATTGAAATAAGCACTCTATGGTAAGTGCCTTAACACACCAATCAAAACTGTTCTATTGACTTAGTACCGAAAAACCAACCAACCTCGTGATAAAGTGCTCAGAGCTCTTGGCTATTGACTTAGAGGTCTCAGGTTCGATTCTCGGCTGGTATCAAGGGATGGAATTTTCTCGAAAGAGGAATAATTCCCACGGTCACTAGGGTTTAAGCCTTCCGCAAACTGTACTATAGTTTGATGTAGCCCAGGCACGCCATTGCCCATTATTGATATTATTACTACTGAGAAACCAAACTAAATACGCCTAATTCACATGACAAAGTATAACATTACTGAAAGAATACTCTGTTTTGAATATTTAGCTGACAGTAATAATAATGGAAAATACTTACACAATATATTTTATAGTTAAACTCGCAAGTGAATGCAAACTAACGTATTTCCAAAGCTGTTTTTTGATAGGTCTTGCCGTTTAACCACAAGAGACCTCCATAGAAAGGTCCGCACAGACTTTAAAGTTTCTCCATCATTTTGATTGGGGGCGGGGGCGGGGGGGAGGGTTGGTAACTTTTTGGAATTTTCCGTCGGTTACAAGCTAGAAGCTGTAAGTATGCCAAATTTCAAGTTTCTAGCTCATTTGGGAGTGGGTAATCATTAATGTCAGTGAGTGAGTCAGCCATGTGGCCTTATAGGTGTATAATATTAATATATATTTATTCTTCGTGTGTGTTTCCATCCCAAACACCTCGTTGACAAGGTAAACTCACATAGAAAATATATACCGGTATATAAAACAAATTAACATGTGGGAATTATTATAAATTTAAGAAGCAATTGTAACTAAACTAGCAATAGATTTTTTCTTCTTCTAAACTGCTTCGCTCGTTATGAGATAACGTGATGGTAGATAGCTTACCTTATTCCCTAAAAAATGAATACAATACAAGAAATCTCATCTCAAGCAGATGAGTAATTTTTTAGTTTACTGGCAGCAAAAAGACAAGACAGAGATTTATCGAGTGTACAGACATAACTTAAGAGTTCTATTATAATTATGTAGGCCTATAGATATTAAGCCCCATCTTGTTATCGACATGTTAGAAAACGTAAGAAATGTAATCTATTTCTATTGTTTTAGCTATATTCATAGTGATTTAGTAATAATAATAATAATTATTATTTTTCAAGGAACGCCTAAAAACAATAACAAAAGGATCTAATTAAAAATGAAAAGATAATAAGTGATATTAAATATAAGGAAAAGTTAAAGACAGCTAAAATTTAATTAGCAAAACACATATTGAGTTTATAAGAAATTAAATATAATATAGATAATAAAAAGTCTGAGTAAATGAATATTGCATTATATAGAAGAGAAGCTAGATTTAATAGAATACTGGCAAGCCTATAAATACTGAAAACTTTATATAACTTTGTAAATCTGATTAAAGAGTGTGAAATAGAGTAGAAAAAGCACAATAAGGTTAAAATACAGATAACATATTAAAATTAGATAATACAATACAAATGAAAAATCACATATTCTAAGGTTACAGATTAATGATTAAAACATTACAAAGAAAGATATATTAGGTATAATAATGAGTTAAAATTAACATTTTAAAGTAACATTATTGATGAATTCAGAATTGAATTCTGAATTCATCAACAATATTACTTCCTTGGATATTACTTCCTTGAATAATTATTATTATTTCTATTGTGTTTTGTCTACAATACACCTACGGTCCTATTTCCATAATATGACAGTAAAGTTACTAAATCTGTTCTCAAGTATTGACACGTCAATTTATTTTATCCACAACTGTTACTTTTGATCGATTATCAATATCTATAAACTAGTAAAATGTTGTCAATTGTTACAGCTAGAATCTTATTTGTATTTTCTAAGAGGTTCTTCATACCATAATCTTATCGGAGAAGTGATACTAGCTGAGCTAAGGTGTCTAGAACTTTATTCCTCGATGTTTAAGAAGACAAAAGGAGATAAGAGGGTGCCTTTAAAGAGACGAGATCCTTCTTCTTTGTTGACAGAACAGTCCCACCATCTTCATTGTCTGTTTTCTTTCTCGAGGAAAATACTGTTTGTTTTGAACGGTACAGTAAGCTGATAGGGTCAAATGAAACATGGGATTCAAGTTTTTTTTTATCAAATAAAGTTTGAAAACGTTCGGTTTCATTTATATTGAGGAGCTAAATAATTCTGATACAAAGTAAATCAACACCTAAACCTCTATCAGTATGAAGAAAGAAGATAAACAAGTTTTAGTTTCCTTTAAATCATCTAAAAATGAAGTTTCCTTTAAGGATGTTAAATTCAATATTACAATTCTCACTGGTAATATAAATAATCGAGAGTCAATCTTTATACCACAACTTTCAATGTATCGATTTTTAGCCCTCAATTCTTAATAAATTAATGCTCTTGCATTTAAATTAATCGGAACTGTTCATAAACTGGTAATTTTTCATTGTAATCTTTATTATTTTATTTTACCGTTTCACTTAAGTACCGGCAAATGGTAAATGTACCGAACATGACCTTTGTGTTCTAATGATTTTTCATAAATAAAACTGGGTCATTTTGTTAAAGTATTTTTATTGTTACTATCCACAATTTTAAGCTTTATCCACACACTTTATATTGCACTTTATAAATAACTAACACATATTTAATATGAGGTTAACTGCATGAAAAAAGAATTAAAATGGTGGATGTTTAGGAAACGAGAGTTGAGGATATAGTAATCAAGGTTGAATTTTAAGAATCAGATTTGAGAAAAAACGGGGATCGTATTGTCTCTAGTTTCATTAGTTAAACATGAAACATATAGATAAAATTAAAAATAAATACTTAACCGATTAAAACAAAAAATTATCTCATGTTGTATTCGTACAGTTTAAATGCATATTTATACCTAACCACATGTAATACAAAATGTAAAAATGTGTATTAAAGAGTAAAATTGAAATAATAACAGTCGAACTAATTACCGTTGCTAATAACCCCCCTTTCCAATTAGTTCTACAAGCATGGCACTAGGTTTCGTGTCTATCTACGTCATGAAACTACGCTAGCATGACAATTAAACTACCTGCAACAGTATACCAGAACTCTTTAACTGGTTAAGAGTAACTATAGTCGTCGTCTGGTTAGAAGGATCGTAACTGACAGTCATTAAAGGGAACAAAACTATTCTTATATACATGAAATCATGTTAATTTTCAACTAACACATTAGGTGATTTGGTGGTCTAAGGGCTAGGTGTCAGACTTCTGAGCTGGGTTCCAGGGTTCAATCCTCGGTCCCGCCACAGATTTATCTGATTGCCAAACCCTTCCTCCGCCTCTGACAAGACGTGTATTAATCACAACTTGTGAATGTGTGGAATGCCAGGCCTCCACCGTGGTTCGGATTCCACGTTAAACTGTAGGTCGTCCATTTCATCTCACAATCACCCTACCACTAGACATTAGCGTAAGTGCGTATAACCCGAACGGGTAGTAAGACGTGGTGCTAATAATAATAATAATAATAATAATAATAATAATAATAACTGACACATTAGACAAATATTATAAATACCTGTGAAATAACACATTGCTATATTATAATGTTATCAATGTCGTATTCCCCCTCTCCCCAGAAAGTACTTACATGGATTTGAGTTACGCTAATTTGAAGATACATGGTTGTGGTACTTTGATTCTCAAGACTAGCAAAACACTTTATCAAGCGCCATTTTAAACGTTATGAATGACGTTTCCAGTAAGCTGACGTACAGCCGATAATGTCATTGCCATTTCGTTTATTTATACCTTGAGCGCAAGTCATTTGATCGAAATATTATTTTCATAATCACTGTTTAGCTTTAATAATCCTTTGAAATGAACACCATTATATACCTTTTAAACACTATTATCTATTCTCTCTTAACCTAACCTTCAATTTCCCAAAATGTCAGTATTCTAACTTATCGGGAAATCCAAATAATTTTTCTCGACAACATACTCGTATGTACATGCATGCAATAATACACCCTTAGAAATTAATTAATATGTATACTTTCACAAAGTACTATTGATTACAGAATGCTTGAATTTTATTTAGAACACAATTATTTCAAACAGATTTTGTGTCATTAATAATTAATATAAATGATTTAATAAACAACTTTTAAGATTTTTAATGTCATATCAAATAGAATACAATGCATAGCCTTGTTTGAGCTTTGATACACATTATACACATTAAGTACGGTAGGTTTGAACCGATAAAATCAACAAACTTTATTTCATAGCTATAATATCTCTTTAAAATATTATTCCATGAAATCATTCTAATATCGATAATTTATTTTTCTGTGTCATCTCAAGAATTTGTTGTTTTAATGAATGGTGAATTAACATTAACGTAATTAAACAACAGTTAAGCTAGTGAGTACAATTAGTTTTATGCAACCTATCAAACAATTTTGTAATACAAATAATCTTGATAAAGGCGCATTTATGTAGAGTAGTATCCGTTAGTATAATATAGCTACAGCAGGAATTTAAATATTTACAACATTATATTACATAGATCAATAGAGATACACTGGTGTTTCTACTCACATATATACCAGTTGGAGCATTTAAGTTGAGACATCAGAATATCCAGAAAATGAAGGATTAAAAACAAGTTTTGAACATAAGGTTTTTAGGGGAAAGAGAATAACACTAGTTATTTTTTGTTTGGTGGATATATTCAAGGTTATTTAGACGTCAATTTGTTTTTAATAATTAAAACCCTTAGTTTTTTTTAACGGAATTTTACTGTAAACAAACAAACAACTTTTTCAAAACATTATTTTATTTGTCATCAATTTTTGAAAATTGTTCAGTTTGTATTTTTAATAACGATCTTTATTCTAGAACTTTTGATTACATTAAAAGTGTATCGATGTTAATGGTCATTTTGAACATTTATTACTTTTTTTAATACTATTTCATTTAACTTAATAAAGAATAACACAATCAAATAAAAGTTCTTAAATAAAAATATAATAAAAAATTGGTTAAAAGATAAGATATCTTAAAAAAATCTGATGTCCCATAAAAAGTGTTTTTTTTTGTGTAGTATAAAATGCCGTTAAAAATTATAGGTTTTTATTTAAAAAACTAAAGCTGACCTTGAAATAACCTTAAAGACATCCACCAAATCAAAAATAACATGCGGTGTTCTCTTCCCCCCTCAAAAAAAAACTTTTTATTCGAAACAATGTTTTCTAAAAAGCTTCGTTTCGGGGATATTTTGTTGTTATAACATATATATAAAATGTTTTAATACACATTCCCCCTCCCCCCGATATACATATGACGAAGTTAAAATAAATAACGTTCATTTTTTTACAATTTTTTTACTGCTTACTGTCTCTTACGGTTCTTTTCAAAAAGTAATATAGAACATGGCGGAGCACATTTTTCATCTCGATGGTAGATAAAGAAAAAGAAAGAAAAAGAATAAAAACTACGAGTCCCAAAAGAGGCAATACTGCTATGCTGCCCTTTGGGAGGATACACAGGGTTATTCTTTCCTAGTTCTGTGAACGACATCTCAACATTTTTCAAAAGAAGTTCTACAAGAAGTTAAGGAAACCCCGTAGGAAAAGATGATGTTGGTTTTATGATTATAGTTTTATGGTTATAAATATTGTAAACAAGTGTTTGCATGTTTTTTTTAAATGTTGAAATATTTTTTCTTTCATACGAAATAAAATGTTAATGTCAGTAAATGTATTCTTTAGTTACGGTGTATCAGAACTATACCTTATTTATGTATTTAATCAAGTGAATTTATGCAAAAATACATTATAGTTGCTCCTTAATACTATGTTTGTGAACATATAAACGTAAATAGTAGCTGAAATGTATTGAAATTTTGAGAGCGTGCTTCAACTGATGAGTTACATTCCAATTATTTTATTTCGAAATATATTTGTAATTCTTTATTTAAACTTATAACGCACATAAAGTGACGTTGAAATGTAGAACCCCATTCTTTTTTAAATAAAATATTACTAACATTTAAATATTTTCTTCAAAAAACTCTATTCCTGTATTTCTAAGAATGTAATTGTTTTATTTGTTTTTTTGGTAGTATCTTATTTCTAGGGAACACCATCCCAAACCATTATGCGTAATATTCTTTTCTTATTTTACTATACATAATAACCCATATTAAAAAAATGTTGACCCACATTGGTGGTTACGCGGACTAACTATCAGGCTCATCTAGTTTAGGAGAATCTGGTGACGGTTAGGTGAGGGTTCGAATACAGCCTGAGTATACTGATTTTGTCTTTATTATAAATAGTTTACCCTTATTCCTCCCACGTAAACTTGGGAAAAACCCACTTCTGTGGCCGCATGTTCTAACGTGCTACTCTTATGTCAAACTGAACTACCGCTTCTGGGGAGATCTGGGTTCGTTCCCGTTCGGGGGCACTGAGGGTGGTTTTCCTAAATGGTTTCCCACTCTTAATCCACGCAAATGTGGGTGCAATTCCTCTAAATTAAACATACATAATCCCAAAATCATTATGTAATTAGTTTACTGGCGTATAAACGCAACGGGGCTCACGTGGTGCTGAAAAAAAAGCTTGGACAAACTTCCTCAGAATTCTAACATTCTTATCACTTATTTCCTTGGTGAAATTAAATGCGGATAACCCGGATGGACAGTAATAGGTGATGGAAAAATATTAATTGGAAATGGGATGCTAACGTTGAAAGAGTTTATTGAGTTTGATTCATTTATGTTTACCTTTATGAAGTAATTTATAGATAGGCAAGTGATTTTATTATATTTTTCTTAATATGTCTACAGACCCAAGGTTGGTTTAGTGGGGAGTGGAGGCTCATCACATGCTCGACCAATCCTTGAAGGATAGTTCTCATAGCAACCGATGCACGTTGTCAGATTTCCTGACAGTCACTGAGTATGCGTGCATAGTAGTAACGCGCAAACTCCCGCTATGTGGCAACTAGGCTCCCCAGCCTACCCACCACGCGGATCCTAAAGCAGTTTAAAAAAAAAGCAGTATATCCATCCATCCGGCGTTGGGAATGCACCCAGCCTTTAGACTGGTTAGTGCTGCCTGCACCATCCGGTGTTGATCACATGTATCAAGGGAGTTCGGGAAGTGTTGTGGTTCTCTATTGCTTACCTCAATGAATTTCTATGAGTAAGCGCGAAAGGGTCTAACAATTATGGCAGAAAGTTATTTTAGTATACATACCAGGGTATTTTTACATGTTACAATCGACATGGAAGAACGGCTTTACTTCCCACTCGAAGGAAGTTGTGCTACTGAATTTTATCACTAAAGAAAAGTCCACCATTCTTGGCTGGGTTTGAACCCACGAACATTTGGTCTTGAGGCGAGCACTTTACCACAAAACCATTGTGATTTAAATCGTTATATTAGGAAAAAACCTTAAAGTCGGTGTAACAAAATAATATCCTAACAGCAAATTATGTTGGAAATAGTCACCCAGTCACGGGAATAGAAGCTGGGAGTTTTTGTTTTGTTAACCAACTCTTTACCTAAGGAACTCTCCACGTTTGCTCCGTGACTATTTTTACGTTTCCCCACCACGATGTAAATTTAGCTGCTGGAGCTGTGCATGCCACCGCTCCAGACATGCTCGCCGTGTGTCGTCGTCTCTTTGAAACGCACGTGCTCGCCACACGCTTATTAGCTGGCAAATCAATGGGAGAACCAAGAAATCCTTTATTGAAATTAATTTTCTACAAGCATTGACAAAAATGTTTAATTGAAATAATATCACTCTACACTTGAGGCGACAAAGATGTTTTATTGGAATAGTATCAGCTTACACATGAGGTGATAAAGATGTTTTATTGAAATAGTATTAGTTTACACATGAGGTGATAAAGATGTTTTATTGGAATAGTATCAGCTTCAATATGAGTTGATAAAGATGTTTTATTGAAATAGTATCAGCTTACACGTGAGGTGATAAAGATGTTTGATTGAAATGGTATCAGCTTACACGTGTGGTGATAAAGATATTTTATTGAAATAGTATCAGCTTACACGTGAGGTGATAAAGATATTTTATTGGAATATTATCAGCTTACACATGAGGTGATAAAGATGTTTTATTGGAATAGTATCAGCTTACACATGAGGTGATAAAGATGTTTTATTGAAATAGTATTAGTTTACACAAGAGGTGATAAAGATGTTTTATTGGAATAGTATCAGCTTACACATGAGGTGATAAATATGTTTTATTGTAATAGTATCAGCTTACACGTGAGGTGATAAAGATATTTTATTGAAATAGTATCAGCTTACACGTGAGGTGATAAAGATATTTTATTGGAATATTATCAGTTTGCACGTGAGGTGATAAAGATGTTTTATTGGAATAGTATCAGCTTACACATGAGGTGCTAAAGATAATTTATTGAAATAGTATCAGCTTACACGTGAGGTGATAAAGATATTTTATTGGAATATTATCAGTTTACACAAGAGGTGATAAAGATGTTTTATTGGAATAGTATCAGCTTCAATATGAGGTGATAAAGATGTTTTATTGAAATAGTATCAGCTTACACGTGAGGTGACAAATACGTTAAATTGAAATAGTATCAGTTTACACATGAGGTGATAAATATGTTTTATTGAAATAGTATCAGCTTACACGTGAGGTGACAAATACGTTAAATTGAAATAGTATCAGTTTACACATGAGTCTACATATGTTTTGGTATTTTAAAAGAGTTCAAGCCTAAACCAAAGTTGAGACCTGTTTTATTAAAAGTTTGATTTAATTCTGATTTATCAGGGTTGTTTATTAAGTCCACGCGTGAAGTAACATTTTCTTTTTCTTTTCAAAGAGCTAATTTAACACTTGCGGTGACATAATTTTTTTTTAAAGTGTGACAGTTTTTTTTAAGTTTTTTTTTTTAGAAGTTTAGGTTTTCATAGAACGTGACATATTTTTGATTAAAGAGTCTTAATTTTTCTTACGATATGGTTTTGTTTTATAAAGTTGAAGGAAACTAAGCAATCACAAACTTTTCTATATAACACTTGTTTTTCGAAATTCGTTATGAATCAAAGATGACAATGAAAATATTATCTCAAATATATTTATTATTATTATTATCTAATATTGTAATCATGATTATTTATACATAATGTTTTATTTTAAACTTTTCGCTAGAATAAATATTTTTTTAAACAACGCGTCCAACTACCCGAACGCATGTGACCCGCTGCGGTGACCTTTTGGTATAAGGCGCTACTCTCATAGTAGACCAGACTGCCGATGATGGGAAGATCGAAGTTCTAATCTCGGTCGGGTGTACTTAGGGTGGTTTTTCAAAAATAATTTTCCACTCTACCTACACGCCAATTCGGGTACACTTCCACTAAAAATAACCTTACTAATCTCTAAAACCATTGGCGTATTTGGTGCATAGGCCTATAACCCGAAAGGAAGTAAAACGCAGTGATAAAAAACGCCCATGTATTAATTACACTGATGTGCCAGGGATCATAAAGGGTTAATTTAGAGGAAGTGCACACTCATTTGCATTGATGGAGAGTGGATAACTATTAGTGCACCCAACCATGATCTAGCCTCGATCTCCCCGTCTTCGGCAGTCCAGTCTCATGTGAGAATAGCGCTTTAAACCATGCGGCCACTGAAGAAGGTATGGTAAAGAATCATCTAAACATAAAACCTTAGTCTCATCCAAACTTTCAAATTCAAAGCTCACACTGAGATATTTACATTTTGAGTGGTCTGTAGGCCTACAATGTCGTATGATTGCTTCGCATATTTGTTAATAAACATTCAATTTTCCACAAACAAAAAAACTCCAATGAAAAATTTGCATATTATTTACATACAAGTTCAACAAAATCTATTTGAGCATAACTAGCTTATGCGCCGTATAGAAATCTAGCTTTGTCTGGAGAAAATTACATTAAAAATGACAAAATGCCCGATGCAATCACAAATACACGCCTAATTTTAGAATTTGTTTTAAAACTAACTTTAGCTAACTATAACTAATAGTACGGAAACAAAACTATAATAAACCATAAATAAACTCAGTTGAAAATACAAAGAGAACCAATAGGATATTCCGTATAAATATTTAAACACCCAGAAGAATGGAGTTCAATCCTCGATAAAGTGCTTTATAGTTTTTTTTTCTTAGCACCATGTCTTACTAGCCATTAGGTTTATACGCTTATGTACTAATTATACTAATGGAGTAAGGATGAGGAATGTTAAATTTAGAGGAAATGAACCCTTATTTGCGAGAGAGAGAGAATGGGAAAACCTTTAGGGAAAACCAATCCCAGTACACCCGACCGTGATTCGAACCTTGATATACCCATCATCGACAGTCTAGTATATTGCGAGAGTAGCGTCTTAGATCATGCGGCCACAGAAGCGGCTTGCTTTAAAGTTGATCTCTTGTTATTTGACATATTTTAACTTTCGCGCCTTTATGTTTAAAAGCATTGGCGCGTCTTTAAAGAAATTCCTATACTCTACAAACTGATAATGTAACCGACATCCAACTATATCATTACATCATCGTATTTTACTGATCTTCTTGAGGTAGGAGGTTGATGAAGCGGAGAAATTCCCTTCTCAGTGGATTCTTCACAGGATTTGATTTTCTACATGGGAACAAGTTTAAAAGGTAACGGAAAATATCACACTATGCCGTGAGTTTTTTTGTTGTTGTTGCCATGACCCGATTGCTGTTCCTCATTCTCGCTGTTGCAAACGAAACACTTTGTCCGATAATCACGATGTAATTCCCCTCACTTTAATAATTGGATTAAATTTTTCTAGGACGAAACAAAGAGACACAAAGAGAGAGAGAGAGAGAGAGAGAAAAAAAAGAAGATAATAACAACCATATAAAATTGATTACGTTGCAAATAACAACCCTTTCCTCATACTATACCTATGCTTGGTGCAACAAAAAGTAGAGATTATTTGAAAACATGAATTTCAAGCTGAATATATTTCGTTTAGTTATTGCTAACATGGCACTTCATGATATTAAAAAAAAATATATACAATATTTGTATCGTTTATTTCTAGACGACACTATTTAATTTTGTTGTAAACTTTTATTGCTTCGACAAACACAGCTATCATGTTGAAACCTTACAAAGCAACAAGGGATCAACTAACAAACCACATCAGTGTTATTAGTATAATTAACTCCATCTTTCGATTGTTTACTAATCAAGAATTATATTATTGTTTGAGAATATGATTTAAATATTGGTTCGGTAGACAAGCGGACAGGGAGTCATGCTCATTGTCTGATTTGGCGGTGGAGGAAATATTGCGCCCGAGACACAGTTAAAGTGTATTTAGGTTTTTTTTCCACTCTCCTTACATGAAAATGTGGGTATATTTCCTATAAATCAGACCTTTCTCATCCCTAACACATTAGGGTATTTAGTAGTAGTGTGCGAGTAGACTTTGGACTAAAACTAGTTTTTCCGTGTCTGAGTAGAACAGTAGTGAAATCAATATTTCGAGTTGAGTTTATTTATTAGAACCATGCATAAACAAGTACAATTTTTTTTTTGCATTACATTTTTTGCGAAAAAAATTATTATCACACAAATTTGAATTTATAAATACATTTAAAAATAAATTTAATCTTATTGTTGAACAATTGTTTTTAATCAGACAAAAGGAAATATTTAGGGATTCTATTTTCAATGAAACTATGTATATTTGTATTAAAGTTGAACAAAATCAATTAAACTAGGAATTTTCGAGAAAAAAGAAATTCAAAGTACTCAAATCTTTCAAGTTTTGTAAAAATGTTCGATTCTAGTTCGGCCAGCAACTAAAATTCTACTTGAACTTGCATACCCATCGTAATTAGTACGTACGCGTATATCTCGAACGGGTGGTAAGACACGATGCTAAAAAAAAGTTTAACACAGGTGGGGGTGGAAATATATTAATATATAATGGAACGTTAATACTTAAATTGTTTTATTTTTAGCCCTCAACCCTAGTTTTTAATTTTTTTATGTCATTGTTACAAAAAACCATCTATATTGATATTTATTATTTCTAGTGTAGTGCTAAATTAGATAGCCATTGAAAAGATAAAAGCATATGCCAAAATCTTACCATGTCATTTCTCAATTATCACTTTAAAGAAGAAAATAGCTTTGCAATAAAATTAAAAAATTCTTCAATAGAATTATAGCTGCAAGGAGGACTAGTTTTAAAATAATTTTCAAAATATTACTACACATATAAAATAAAAACTATTTAACATAAAGCTAATAACACACTAACTTTTTTCGATTATAAAGGGTTTAAAAAAATCTAAGTGGCTAGATTATCCATATTGTCTTTAAAAATAAAAATAAAATGTGGTATTGCTCCAATAAGAATTGATTTTAACGTTGCCAGTAATTAAATAATTTAAAAATTAAGCTGTTTAATTAATTATAGTGGCCTTGGACTTAATAAGTTTATGTTAGATATAAACCAATCTTTATAATTATTTATGACGTGAAGCCATTCCTTTTAACAACTATTCCAGAAGGTCTTCAAAACAAATTTTCAGATTTATTAAAAATAAAATAAAAGTTTTTACACCAAGAATAAAACAAAAATTTTAATTTGAAAAACAACTACTTAAAGGAGTGAATTTTTAATCTTTATGTATAAAATATGAATCGTTTACTTTCAACAACTATCCTCAACTGATATTTAAAACTTTAAAAATCAAATGCATATATTATATACACTGAGAATGTGCTAAAAATAATAATAACTTCAAAAATATTCAAATGAAAGAATTTTTAATTCAGAACTTAAATTAGAAAAGTAATAGTCTATATATTCTATATAGGCTTATTGAATTTTCAAGTTAAATTTCTAAAATATAAAGAGTACAGTTGAGAAGTGACATTCCAAAATTGACAGAAGTTGGGTCAACAGGTTTAATTAAATTTGTTATAAATTTTGATTTTCAAGTAAAATGATTTTAAATAAACAAAGCTGTATACTATTTTTTAGATTTTCTATTTTTTCTACGTCTAAAATATGTTTGTTACACTTTTTATTACATAAGAGTTTTTATTTTTATTTTACGGAAAATATTTGCTGTGAACCGTAGCGTTACGAAGGTAAACTTGCGGCAGATCTGGAGGAATATTGGCAATAAACGGAAAATTTATCATATCATAAAATGTCAAATATGAAGCTTACCATTTCAAGGCTATACACAAATTTGCTTTCAATAACAGAATCGATTTAACTGGCAATTTACTAATATTACAGGTACGTCACAATTTTCCCAAACCTGGTATGAAAATATTATATAAAAAAATGATGATCTGATCTAGAGAAAAACAATAATTGACGAGTTAAAATACATCCAGGCAATAAAACTTCCCTTCAAACGTCCATTTTAATATATTTAGTCATGGGGAGAACATAAGTATTATGTTGCCTCCGTATATTGAAAAATGGGAAATGGCCTTTGACTATTTGATATAACTTATCTAAACAGGTTAAATTATGTTATTTTGCCACTGAAGTAACTATTAAATTATTTAATAAGATTTTATCTTCTGAACAATTAATATGTTCTTATTTCTCTTTGGGTTACATAAAATGTTTATACTTTTTCCTTACAAACTATTTGAGCTATTCGTATTTTATCACAATAATGAAGGAAAGATGAGAAAGGTAGAAGTTAGATGAATTGTACTTGCAATTGCGTGAAGGATCTATTTTATCAGGAAAATCATCCTAGGAACGCCCAGTCGGGATATGAACCCTGACATTCCTGTCACCGGTAGACAAGCCTAAATGATTATGACACCCTAGTCTACATGCTGAACAATGTGGATTTAATGCTTCTGTTTATCTAATATATTACTATGACTGTAGTCTAGCCCTAGACTCTTTGCTGGTAATTTTTTTAAATGTATAATTTAAGATTCTCAGTGGATATCTTATACATAGTTTGATAAGCCTCGTTTTGGTTATAGAAATTATGAGAAAATGGCTAAACAGATTCTGACAAACGACCTATCATTTTAAAGGTCAGAGGTCCAGAGTTTAGATAAAAATAGCGGTTCACAACTAAAATCTAATTTTTACACAGAATTTTAAACATTTCACTTGTCATGGTTTTAAATCAATAAATAAAATATTTCTCTCTGGTTACAAATTATACCAACTAAACTCTTTCTTTAGTGATATGATTCAGAAAATAGAAGTATCACGACAAATATTTGTATATTTATCAAACAAATCGATTATATTAAGTTAACAATTTATCATTTGTTTATATTGTTGATTTTTATCATTCTTCTTTGTATCCAAATATTTGCCTTTGCTTTTTTTTTCATAGTTTGATAAGCCCTTTTCCGGTAAATTAAATTACGAGAAAGGAAAGTGAATGAACCAATTTTGACAAACAACCGCTCATTTGTAAGATGAAAGGTTCAGGATGTCTTCAAAAATAGTATCTACCAACAAAAACCCAATTTTATCCCGGAATTTTCAACTTTTCTTTCTTTGTTTACATCACCATACAAACCCTTATTTGTGTATGGTTTTATATCTGTAAATAAAATATTTCTTTTGGCTAAAAATAATGACTCGATTCTTACTCGAGTGGTTTTGTGTAACAAATAAATAGAAAGAGAGCTGGGAAAGGGGTCGTTTTAAAGTACTCATCGTGTCATGAAGGGGGGAAATATACGTTTTGATTACAATTAAACAGCGAAAGCTAAATATATATGTAAAGTTGATAGCTTTTGACGAGTAAACTTCTAACTATTATGTCGAATGAAAGCTTATAATATATATATCTTCCCCCCCCCCAAAAAAAAATGTTGAATACATTTTATTGTAATAATTTGCAACCATTGTTGCAAAGATCCACTAGTATTATATATTTTTACTACTGTTATTTAAAATACGTGAGTGATATAAAATGAAAAACATGTAGGGTTGATTGTTATTTCTAATTAAATTAGTCTAGATTTATAATGGTGATATTGTAAACATTTGCTGTAGAACCCTGCTTTTTAATTGGAATAGTTTAATCTTACTTTGTGGCTTATATTTCTCTAATTATATTTCTAAATAGTATTGACATGATACAATTTTAAATATTCTATTTAAAGAGAGAATGTGGTGAAAAAAAGTCGCAACAAATTAATTGGCACTATAAAAACCCACTTTTCTCTTGCTCAACATTTTCAGTTTATACTAAAACAAACCAAACATTTAAGTAGAGGCTTCATCTCTATTTTAAAAGTAGACCTATTCTATGTTTCTCTAAAACCAATAGTTCTATCATGATATCTCTCTTCTTTAATATTTTCAAAGAGTATATTTAAAAGTGTTATTGGCTTATTATGTTTAACTAAATTAAAATAATTTAGAAAAGGTCAAGAGTTACATTTTTTTGCTATCTGATATCATGACTGATTTAAATATATCTTTGATAAAACGTCCTGTATGATAATACTATTATTCTTATCAAAGGGATTACTTTCATTTTTGTAAATACTATAATATTCACAGTATTAATTTTATACAACGTCTATTCTTAATATTTTTGTATTAGATAACATAAGTTTCCATTCTATTAAAACTTAAGAATTAGATTGAAATTGATTAAAGTAATCCTAAGCTATAGATTTCACTTTTAATCACTTGCTAATGTATTCATATTATGTATGCCTTGATTTTATTGATGTTTAATTAAAGATTTAGCAAATTTTTCAATTGTTTTTATATTAAATTTAACGATTTAAACTATATAGACTAGCACTATAAATCAGGTCTTTTTTATCTAAGTTTAAATATGTGATATATTTATGTGTTCTGTCCACACAATTCCATCAACAATATACATTTAAATTTTAAGAGTGAAGATTATTTCTGACTGCTAGAAAAGATACTATAATACCAGCTATTATTATTATTATTATTATTATTATTATTATTATTATTATTATCACCGCGTCTTACTACCCGTTTGGGTTATACGCACTTACGCTAATGTGTAATGGTAGGGTGATTGTGAGATGAAATGGACGACCTACAGTTTAACGTGTAATCCGAACCACGGTGGAGGCCTGGCATTCCTCACATTCACAAGATGTCTTGTCAGAGGTGAAGGAAGGGTTTGGTAATCAGATAAATCTTTGCCGGGATCGAGGATTGAACCCCGGCCGCCAGCATAGAAGTCTGACACCTTACCCCTAGACCGCCAGGTCACCTATAATACCTAGAACCGCGTCTTATTACCGATTCGGGTTATACGCTTAAGTACTAATCACGCTATTGGGTTGGGTATTAGGAAGGCTGAATATAATGGAAGTGAACCCGAGTGAGATTCGAACCTCAATCTCCCTGACCCCGCCAGTCTAGCTCAACACTAAATTAGCGCGTTAACTAACTACACGACCTAGGTGGATAAAGATGCTATAACAACTTTCGAATATTTATACGTCATGTAATCCGAAGTTGTCACTTTTGATGCCTATAAAAAATAAATAAAATATTAAAATATTAATAAAATTATATAGTAGAACCTGCTTTGGTGGCCGTATGGTCTAAGACGTCACTCCCGTGTTGGATTATACCACCGATGATGGGGATATCAGGGTTTGAACCCCAGTTGAGTGTACTGTGGTGGTTTTACACCCTCCCTCCCTCTAAATTCAACCTTCTCCAGCCTTAAATTATTTGAGTAATTAGTATATATTTGTGTAATTTGAACGAGAAATAAGAAGCGGTGCTAATTTAAAAAAATCAATGTTGATGACAACAAATATATTTGTAATCTCTAAATTATTCTTTCTAACAAAATTCTACTATACATGAGTCATTTTTAGTTTCAAGTGAATCAGACTGACCTAAATGTATTAAATCAGTGAGGTGAAAAATTATAAACTAAATTGGTATTTCCTGCATGAAATATCAGTAAATCTATTTATTATATTATAGTTTTTAAAGAAAAACATATTTTAGGGTTATGAACCTAGTTCCGACTTGCCGAGTCAGGGCTATACACACTTTAACTGCGCTAAGTATACTTGTTATTTCTCGGATTTCATTGCATGCAGTGAATATAAGAAAACAAATGAATATCCGAAAAATAAATAACCACATGTGTAACAGAGATATCACCGTTTACCGTAAACTGTTGAGGATGCCGTTAAATTTCAACCCGAGAAAAATAAGTTACTTTTTTACATTAGTCTTTAAACCATAAAGCAACTTCATGACATCAGTTCGCAATCAAGATATACCAACAGAGTGGCTATCGTATGTTGGAGAATATAGTGCCATATTATGCCGATAACGAAACCTTAGGCCATTCATCTCCGTTTTCTAGACCAGCACCGCTACTTTTTCATTCAAGTAGTTCCACATCTGTCCTCACAAATTTGTGTCAACCCCGTTTCAAACCCACTACTTCACAGAAATTCTTTCAGCACCCGGGATCGAACACAGTACCCCTGAATTTGTAGCCGGGAACTCTGAACACTAGACCCCAGAGGTGTAACTAAATAATTTTAATAGCTGAATACAAATTATTATTATTATTATTATTATTATTATTAGCACCGCGTCTTACTATCCGTTCGGGTTATACGCACTTACGCTCATGTGTAATGGTAGGGTGATTGTGAGATGAAATGAAGGACCTACAGCTGAACGTGGAATCCGAACCACGGTGGAGGCCTGACATTCCCCAAATTCACAAGATGTCTTGTCAGAGGTGAAGGAAGGGTTTGGTAATCAGATAAATCTTTGCCGGGACCGAGGATTGAACCCCGGCCGCCAGCATAGAAGTCCGACACCCTACCCCTAGACCACCAGGTCACCGAATACAAATTAACAAACTATAATAAAAATCAGCTAAATTGTGTATTTAAAATAGCAACTAAGCTGTAGATGTACTCTTAATAAAGTAGCGATACATTAGAGGGAAGGTTTAATATATACCCCATTCACGGTAGGAATTACTCTCTGAAAGGTCTTTTTTACTAAAAAATATCCTACTATATAATAGATTTCTGGTAAGGAAAAAGCCCTTTCAGAAAACAATTCCTACACTGAACAGACTTTATTTTGGTTTTAAGCTATATTTAAATATTTCATTAGTTGCTTTACTAACATTACATTAAAATTCAAACTTACTCTATTACAAATTAATATTCTATCTCGTATATAAATATATATCTGTTGATATGATATTAACAAAGAATAAAGTAATATTTTCTGATGTAGTAAGAATTATAAAATTATTAAAATGTATCTTTGCTCGTTTTAAGATGACTTTTTTTCTAAAATTAGGATACATTTTATCAGTTAAAAAGATAAATAACACTTTTAAAATAAAACCCATGGAAAAAAAATCCGTAATGGAAAATTAAATAACTAGTGACAGAAGGTAACCACTATTTATATCTCGGTGGAAGCTTCCCCTCCCCTCCCCCCCCTTCACCCCGTACAACATGACTACTCTTCTCCGTATGTCATCTGTCAC
>CABFVX010001451.1:119495-157088 GCA_902151425.1 Timema shepardi | reverse complement strand
CTTATTTCCATCAACTAGACCTATATAGAGCTGGTTCAGCTAACATAGTTGACTTAATTCCGACACAGCCAAGAGAGGTACTGGTCTGTAATTTGATATAGTCGCTCCATGATGTCAAAATATAAATTCTTTATATTTTATTAAATATTTAAATATAATCGACATATAATGGGTTTGGGTGTTTGAACACTTAGTTAATTATGTGATTAAAATCGTTTAGTGTAGGCATCAATAATTTCTCACTAGAAGATATATTTTGAAAAGTAAAATTGTTTTATGGAACACTTAATGTTTCCTTTTGCCACTTGGGCGCTAGTCTCTTTGTGAAATTTATACTTATTAGTAGGTAGCCACTTTTTGGTTCTTTTTCTTGCGTGGAATATTTAGTTTAAATTTAAATTTTATTGTTCTTGTGTCTACCAATAATAAAATAAACTTTAAAATTTGATAACGTTTAATCTATAGATACAATTTTTAGACGTATATTGTTTGAATAAAATATAAATGTAATTTATTTTTCTTGGTTTATGAGTTATAAAATTTACCAATTCCAATTCATTTAATGAGAATTTACCAGTATTATAATGTAATATTGCTTTATTTTCTATTATAATGTTAAATATAAACAAGTCGAAATCTTCTCGATTACTTTTAAGTTGGTGGAAGCAATAGTTCCGCAGAAGTTTGAGCTAAGTCGGGAAGTCCCACCTTTGTGTAATTTATTTTTATCAGAATTGATATTTAAATTAAACATAAAAATGTAATGGTTTAACCTATTTGTTTAGTCAGAATTCACAAGGTAGATTCAAGTGCTTTATTAACCGTTTAGAGGAGCTCTTTAAGTTCTTTATTGTTATATTAACGATTTTTTTTGTTTCTTCCAGGCTAATTCATATAAATAAATAAATAATTTAGTTTATAACATTTTGGTTTCAAACGTAGTCTTCTTCAAGGACTACTATTACTTTGAGATTGTGAAATATATCCCCAAATGCACTGCGCAAGCGCAGTCTCTGCCGTATTTATGTGTTTTTCAACACTCCAGTTTGCCTTGTGAGGCCATGCATTATTTATTTACCTCTTGTTGTTTTACCTTGGATAAATAATTCAATATTTTCTTAGACTTGTCAATTTTCCTATTTTTGTTACATTAAATTTCTTATAACTACTGCCCACCCTCTTCCCGGCTATTGTGGCCTCTAGTGGTTAGAGTTGGTGAACGTTACACGTTGTCCTTAACAGAATTGAAATGTGATATTACTTTGTAACTAGAGAATAAATTGAGAGTTTTAAGAACAGAGTATCCAGAAAGATTATTTGGCCTAAGGGGGGAGGACAAACCAAATAATGTAGAAAGTTATGTAACGAAGAACTCCATGGCTTGCATGCATATCCAAACACATTAAATATAATCAAGGCACGCAGGCTGGGGTGCGTCACTCATGTGTCACGAATGGGTGACTACAGGTGTATACACAATATTTTCGATGAGAAACCCGAAGATACAAGACCCCTTGATAGACCACTGTGGGGAAAATGGTGCCCAGGAAAACTGCGCCTTCCCGGAACTGCGTCCTCACATGAATCATCACACTAATAGGTGGGAAAAGTGAACCCACACGACCTTGTCTGTCTCGCCTAAATTATTTTAACAAGGTCATATGGGCACACTTTTCTCACTTTCCTCACGACTCTACAATTTTCACCTGCGTAGATCGGTTTATTGCATCTTTTTTTTTAGGAGGGTGGGTAATTCAAATTAACTCATCGCACATCATGAGGTCTTGAGGATATCAAAGAACATCGATTCATCACACCTGTCTATTTGCCTGTTGTTTAGGTTAGGTTAGTTTGGGTTAGGTTTTTCAATTAAATAAATATTAAGTGTGTATCTATAAGCATTTGATGTGAACGTAAAAATTGAAGTTACCAAACTAATTATTGACGACATTTTACTACATTTTTTTGAATCCAGGCTAGGCTCTTCAAACACTTTACTAGGTCCTTGGGCGTACTTGTTTTGTAAGTGTGTAAAACGGTGTGTGATTAGAACTTTTCCCACATAATTGTGTGATGATTGATAGGAGGGCGCAATATACCTCTTTTTCCGGGAAGATGCATTTTTCCAAGAAGCAATTTTCCCTAATCTGGTAGACAGAGACGTCATTTGGAAAATAATGTGAAAAGTAGGCTGTATCTCATGCTAGCGGTTGTATAGAAGTGTCTCGGGATAGGGCTGAAAGGCAAGTTTACGTTTTAATGGCCATAAACTTTAGAGTTACTTACATGATGTGTATGTATACCAGATGGTGCAAGCTGCACTAACCAGATTAAGGATTGAGTGAATGTCCAACTCCGGTTGGATAGAATCACATCAATCAACATTTAGGTTGTGGATTTAAGAAGAATAAAACTAAGCTAAAGGTATCTACATAAATATTGGCAGTAAATCTCGTTCCCCTCCTACCTATCTTGTGCTCATGAGCATTTAAGTGTTTTAGAGCTTAAGTCATGGGTTTAGTTGTTTATATTACAGAGGATGCTAGTAGTAGCTTGTTACCTTGAACACAGAAAATAGCTCTTGGAGAGTTTCTCGAGTGCCGTCACAAGTTTGGTTTTAAAGCGCATAGAAGCAACTTGTTACCGAGAACACGAGATATCTCGCTCAGAGGCGTTCGCGAATGCCGTTACAAGCTTTTTTTTTTTAAGTAGTTACTTGATACCTTTGATATGAGAAATGAAACTTAAGGATTTTTAAAATACATCGCGTTTTGTGTTATATCGGATAGTTATAACTTAACTAGACTAGAATAGGAGCTCTTTGAACGCAGTGGTAGTTTTGTTTACTAGATGAAAGTAGTAACTTAATACCCAGAACGTTGGGAATTACACTTTGAGTATTCCAATTGCATTCCTGAGTTTTGTTTTATTTTGATACCTAGAATATGAAGACTATATATATATATATTTAAATGTATTCACGAGTTTTGTTTTATACAATATAGTACAACTTGATACCCAATGCTTGGAAAAAGCAATAGGAAACTATTTATTTTAACACTAGTTAAGTGTGTGTATATGAAATACTAAAGCTATAAAAAAAGGGGTCTTCTATCAGTTTACCTTTTTTCTTTTATACTTTCATTCAATTAATAAAAAAGTTACCTGTATAACAAGAGCACTAGAACTTCAATTCAAATTATTTTAAAACATTTTATTAAATTATTTCTGGTCTACGCACACCACAGTAAACATTTGTGTTTTAAATTAGATTACTAAAAAATTGTAATAATTTAATTTCTTTTTGAACACCATACTTAATAATGGCTTTAGTTAACAGGTAGTTATTATACATATAATTTAGATGAAGTGTACGTGTTTGAAAAACAACAGTGAAAAAACATTTTGGAATAAGGCCCCCCCTCGACCTATTCACCAGTACACTTGGGCGATACTTTAACCCTGACACCAACTAGCCAATCTATTCTTAATTTGACCCCGCCAGGCCCGCCTCGATGCCGTAGTTGGATAACGCGCTAGTTTCGTGATGAACTAAGCTACTGAGGACGGGGAGATTAAGGTTCAAATCTCACTCGGGTGAACTGGGGTGGTTTTTCCTAAATGGTTTTCTACTTTACCTCCTTGAAAATGCGGGCTCACTTCCTCTATATTCAACCTTCCCAATTCTTAACCCATTAGCGTAATTAATTCTGGAGCGTATATCCCTAACGGGTAGTAAGACGCGGTGCTAGAAAAAATAAACGGGGATACCCACGTTGGTCTGGGACGTCGATCCACTACAGATCCAGCCTACAGTAGCCCTATGGCTTCTTTGGTGCTGACTGACAGCTCACAGCTGCAGCTAAAAGCTTTGAAAAGTTACCAGGCCAACTTATGTATTCCTACGTTGAACCATATGATCTGCAAAAACATGTATTTAGCAGCTGTCACTTCTGCCGGTCAAAATTTAGGTATATACCTAAATGTTGACTGTCAGAAGTCAGCTGTGAGCTGTCAGTCAGCACCAAAGAAGCCATGGGGTTACTGTACTTACCTTTAGTCAGAGACTCTTGAGAATGCTAAGCCACCATATGTCCTAATCCGCAGAACGTCTGGCGCCCATGATGGGGTACAATCCCCCACCCCCTCCCAGGGCACATAAAAACCACCATGGACATACCCTACGAGTGGATCCACGTGTGCAAATATAGGTAGTGAGCAGGATCGGACTACCAACCCCTACTAGTCCACAGTCCCGACGTCACTATCCCTAGCTTATATGAAACTATTCCTGATGGGTAGTATGACATGGAGCATGATTAAAAAACATAAGAAAGACATACTGTACATTGTAAACAAGCCAGTCCTACGAGGAAAGATAGTTGACATAATATGTCATGAAGAGTTTAGTTTATAGACTAAAGCGTCGATAATTCAGACTAATTGGGGATCGACTCAGTCCGGATTATCGATGTGTACCCATTTTAGAAAATACAGTACCTTTACCAAAAATTAAAAAAAATATGCGTGGGTGGATACTTACGAAAACTCAGTGCTAAGGTAGAAACATTTTCACTTTATTTAAACAACGAACTTATATAGGTTTTTTTGTGTGCTAAATACAATAAATTCTGAAGGATTATAATTAGGTAACAAAATAAGGTTTTTAATTTTTTTTTCGCAATGGTTTAGGTGCATTTTTCGCGGCGATGACTAATCACTGTAGTTATTTTTATAAGTAGTAATATTTTTTTCCCGTACGGTTCGAACTATTGAAAATCCGTATTTTAGACGTCCGAATTATCAACGCTCTCCTATATTTTAATTTAAATCTAGGGAATGAAATATACACACAAATTTTTACACTTATTGCAATCCATCCCTATTTTAAACGAGTTTAAGCTATAGTAACTACCATACTATGAAAATTCACTTGTTGGCGACTTCATCATGACTTATAAACAATTATTTACTCTGGAGATGAAGAAGAAAATGGTGAGATATTACTACTGAAACCGTCCTTTATATTGAGCTGAGACACGGATTCCGAGGAAAAAGTAGAAGAAATATTCGATACATGATGCTGGAGGAAAATGATGATGAACTGGGTAGATTAGGTGACTTAAGAAGAGCTAAGAAGAGTCAAGGAAAAGAGAACCATCCTGCAGGTGATCCTACGAATAAAGATCACCTGGATGGGTCATATTATGATATAAAATACAGGGTGGCCCACGGAAAAGTAGCCCACCTCCTATATACAGCAGGCGCCTCACTCTGAATTGGAGGTCAATCCCCTTGCACCCATGTTTTGACATGAAGAATGAGCAAGTTAACTGCTTGTCTAAAGCTTTATTGACTCATTCTTCATGTCACAATATGGGTGGAAGGGGATTGACCTCCTCCAATTCAGAGTGAGGCGCCTGGTGGATATAGGAGGCAGGTTACTTTTATGTGGGCCACCTTGTAGCTTACCAAGCTATGTCATAAAAGTTAAAGTGGAGGGCAGGGGGGAGGGTGTTCAAGGAAGAAGAGTAGGCCTAATATATTTGCCCAAGCCTAAAATTAAGAAAGATAATGAAATTTCAGGATCCAACATTAAATTTGTTGATAAGGCATGATGAAGGACTCAATTTGGACAATGCAACTGACCTGTCTAAAGAAAGAACACTCCATGGTAATTATAACTAGTTATAGACCTTGGCATTATCGCTCAAGGGAAAACACTGACTGGGTATGATTATATTGACAATATAATATTTAACGTGGTCTAACATTGTTTAGCACCTCATCTTACTAAATTTTCAGGTTACACGATTGTGTAATAACTACGATAATAATTTTTGTGATAAGTAAGGTTATATTTAGAGGAAGTGTAGCCACATTTGCGTGGCGGGAGAGCGGAAATCCATTTTGTAAAAAAAACTTCAGCACACTGGACCAAGATTCGATACTCGATCTCCCCGTCATAGGTCGTCTATAATACCACGAGGGTAGTGCCTTAGACCACGCAGTGACCATCACTGGTTATTCTAAATTAATATTATAGGCATGGTGGCCTATAGCCTGTTATTCATCTTTTTAAGTGCATTTGAAAGGTATTGTTACTACATGGGATTATACTATGAAAAAATAAGGGCTGAGAGCAGGTCCGGCTTACTTGTCATTTGTTTTCCCTCTCATTCCTCCTTAGTGCTGGACTAGCAGTAGGAAACGCCGAGATTAAAGGGTCTAGGAGCGCACTTTAGAGAGCTCGGTGCGTTTAGAAGAGTTTAAATTTATTACAAACTAGTTTTCTGAAAATAGAGACCTTTCCGAGCATGACCACGAAAGCTACTTTTGCCTTTTATAAGTTGGACCTTATCTGATATCTTTGAAAATTTATTAAATCTACTTTCACTAATATTATTATTAGCACCGCGTCTTACTACCCGTTCAGGTTATACGTCACTTACGCTAATGTGTAATGGTAGGGTGATTGTGAGATGAAATGAAGGACCTACAGTTTAACGTGGAATCCAAACCACTGTGGAGCCCTGGCATTCCCCACATTCACAAGATGTCTTGTCAAAGGTGAAGGAAGGGTTTGGTAATCAGATAAATCAGTGCCGGGACCTAGGATTGAACCCCGGACCCCAAGCACAGAAGTCCGACACCTTACCCAGGTCACCCTCTCTAAGTAGACTGGACTGCTGATGACGAGGAAATAAGAGTTTCGAATCAAGGTCAGGTGTAGTCAGAGTGGCTTTTCCAAAATGGCTTTCCAATCACCCTTTACGAAATTGCGGGTACATTTGCTAGAAATATAACCTTCATAACCCCTAAAAACATTTGCTTAATTAAGTGTATAACCTGAACTGGGAGTAAAGACGTGGTGCTAAAAATAATTTAAAATGTACATAATTTAGTGCATGTATAATGTGTCATGTTTTCACCAATCACAGCCTTGTATATTTTTTGTTTGCTTCCAATATTATATTTGAACAATAGTGTCATCCTATACCCTAAAGAAAATTCACGAGCCCCCATTTTATTGTTTTACAATATTTTAGTTACTTTGTCTCATTTCACACCACGCAACGATCACTATCATTTAAATGTAATCGTGTTTTCAAACAAAACTTATCTGCTGGATTGAGAAGGAAGGAATCTTTAAATTAGCTTCTTGTTTGATGAATTACAAATGGTCAAAGTCAGAATTGGCTGTGACAAATAGTTATAGTATAACAAATACATGGATAAGTTTTGTGAAATTAGCCAAAATGCTATGGAAAGTGTAACAAAAACTATCTGATTAAATTCAATATAAGTAAAAAATTTCACTATTTAGAACATGTTAAGATTTGAATATAATATACATATTCATAATTGTTGGTTGTAAAGTTGGTTCCACTGTGGCCTTGAGTACATCCCATCCGGGTGTTAAGGTACGAGTGTAGGAAACGTGAGCTAATGGCAGTTCTTTTTGTAGTTTTTATAGCAAAACTTTTTTTTAGCCAAAATAAATAAAATATTGCTCCAGTAGAAACATACGAGTAAACTGATTTTCTTCACATAGTGACGCCAACAGTTGATGAATATCTGTCATGAGCATAGTGGCATTAGATGAGAAACTTTTTAAATTCCTTGACGGATACTAAAAATCTGTCAACATGTGAAAAAAAAAACTGTGTGTTTACTGGATAATAATTTGAGTAATTTGGCAAAAAAAGTGTTTCTCATAAAAACGGCAAAAAAAAAAACCAAACAAACAGCTCTTTATTCACGTTCCCTTATAACTCATTTAAAAGGGAACAAGTTATTGGGGATCAAAGGATATGGAAGCTATAGGGTGGGAATTAAGATAAGCCTATATTAAAGTTAAACAAGTGTATGTACAACACATCCCGCAGTGCGTATAAAATGGTACTTCACCGACTTTATTTCACATAGCCTTCCAAAATG
This sequence comes from Timema shepardi, assembly GCA_902151425.1. Classification (NCBI taxonomy): domain Eukaryota; kingdom Metazoa; phylum Arthropoda; class Insecta; order Phasmatodea; family Timematidae; genus Timema; species Timema shepardi. The sequence continues at coordinate 149,147 of CABFVX010001451.1, read as the reverse complement.
AGGGGATTGCGATGTAATAAAATACCTTTCGGTATTGTTTCTTGACAACCAATCAATTCACCACCTACTGCTGAGGAAGCTCAGATGTAAACACACTGTGATTCTCTTGAAATTCACGATTGGCCTCTACAATATTTGTTGCATTCACTGAATAGATCCGAGTACATTTACCTACACGAGCAATGAAACATTTTCAGGCTCCAAGGTAACTTCCTGTGACAGTAACCTTTTATGAACTGCCTTTGTTGTAAAGCAATTTTAGACTGATATGCAGATTTTTACGGTGATGTTTCCACGTTGACGACCAAGTAGGACTTACAATGGATCACAATAGTCAACTCCAGTGTCTAAGAATGAACGCTTTGGTTGTAATATTTGTTGTGGTAGCTCACCCATTATTTGAAGTGTTAGGGCTTACCTTGAAACATTTGGCCCAAGGGTAATCTATTCGATGATTTAAGCTACAACCATTTTACCGGCCAATAGTCCTACATTATGACTGCAAGTAGTACTAGTGGATCCACGTTTAGTTATTTCACATGTTTATATTGTATCAATATACATATAAATTATTTTTACATTTATTTGATGTATCCAACTTGAAATTTATGAACATACTGATTACATCGGCACATGACATTTTTAATAGTATCATTTCTGGCCAATCTGTCCTCAAATATGTGGGCATAATAATTATGCTCTCTCGTGCTTATAAAAATCCTAGATTATTTTCTATCAGCAACTCTCACAAACCCAGCCATCTCTAACATTGTTTAAACAACGCCAACTCTAAATTTACACAATTTGATTTTTACCTTAAAAGGAGAACCCGAATTAGAGAGTTGTTTAAGGAACACCCGTATAACTAATTAATATCTGTTGGTTTATTGTGAACTGTTCCCTGAAAATAATAATCCTATGTATTATCTATGTTTTCAACATACCCTTTTCTCAACCAATACAAAGCCTACAGCGATGAATAAGATATCAGTGGGTATGATTGTTTACTGATTTCTGACATAGCATACTCAGTTTACGTTAAAACACATTGTTCGCTTAAAATTTAAGTTAAAACAAATCTAACAATATTTGTATAGATTAATGAAAATAAACTTTATTAGCTATTTTGTGAATACACTTCGCCGAGTATTTAATTTCAACAACCCAACAAAATACTAAATTGTTTGGAGTGGAGGGGAAGGTTGAATGTGCGAAAGTTTCGCAAGGGCCTACTGGTTGTTATTATTGAAGCAAATATTTATTTCTTGCTTTCTTCCTTACCATGTTTTAGCTATTTGTTTATTATAATTACCTGTATGCAAACTTGATACATTTATTGTTTTGAAATTTTAAACTATATGCTCTTTTGTATTTTCAGTGTTAGCCTGTTAGAGAATTCAACTGTTGACTAGAAATTTAATAAAGTAAAGTGAAATGAAATATTATAAATCTTTCTAATATTATTATTAATATGAATATACACCATAAAAAATTATATGTTATAATAATAATATTAATATTTCCTTTTATACACCTCATATGAATGTTTAGTTATACTAACTATCAGTCTCATACAAACTTTATCTTAACACTGGCACGTATAAAACATAAAATATCCAGTTTAACCCCTTAAAACTCGTCAACTATAATGACTTGAAATCATTGAATCACTATATATAGCTTGTTAAAATGGTGCAATAAAATCTTGTAAGTCGAATGATCTTAAGGGTAGGTAAAGTCTTTCTTAAAAAGTAATTCAATTTTTTTTTCAAAGATATGATACATAATAAGAGAAATTTCGTGCCATTGTTTCGTACCATTTGTTTGAATTATATCTACACAGCTGTCCGGTCCACTGATCAACCAGGAATTTCCTTTCCTTTCACAATGCCGACACAGTTTCCACATCCTCTAGAGCCGCTAACGAACACTTGAATCACTTAGGATGCAAAAGTTCCAATTAAGTATGGATGTGAGACTCATTCAAAATTCTATACCACCTCATTGAACCATCAAAAATATAGACCTATTCTAAAATGAAAAATTGAAATGAAAAATCGACTTTCTTAAATTCTTTCTTACACATCCATGTCCCACATTTTGTCTATAACTAACCAATATTTGTATTCCCTATCTATCTATCTATCTATCTATCTATCTATCTACAGGAATGTGTTTGTAAGATATTAAGGTGGTTGTATGCATTAATGTATGTATGTATGTATGTATGTATGTATGTATGTATGTATGTATGTATGTATGTATGTATGTATGCGTATTGTGTGTGAAATAAATAAATATACATGTGTTTATGTGTATTATATATATATATATATAAATGTATTATGCATACATAAATGTATATAATTTAATTTTAAACATATACATCTAAATCTAGAATGTTAAAAAATAAACATCTAGATTTATATTTTTAAAAGTATTTTATTTAAAAAAATTATGTCGATTTACTTAGAAAATTCCAATACATCATATGCATAGCTTTTTGACGAATATCGAGAAATAACGTTTTCATTTTAGAACGAAAAAAAAAAATGATAGAGGTCTTTTATATTTGTATGTTGTGCTTGCATCTCGCATGTGACTTGACATCAGTCACAAGTCAAGATGCCAGGTCTACTGGGGACGTGCGGTGATGTGGTAGGAGTTTGTACGTTTGTGGGGATGAAAAGGGAGGTACTCCTAGCTTTGAAAGGGGATCGGTTGGTGGGGTTACGGGGGTTTTTAGACACGGGAAGAGGCCGAAGAGGCCAACTGTGAAATTAGAGCCGAGTCCTCTGGCAACCTCACCCTTCGCCCCCACCCCCCCTCCAAACCCCTTCAGCTCCGTGCGCCCGTACCAAGACACAAGACTACGGCGACGGCGTCCTAGTCGACGGTCGTCGACGTTGCAGGAACGAAAGGAGAGAGGAGATGCAATTTGCGGTATTCAATTTGGGGCCCAAAGCGCGTACAGCTATACTGCCATCTGCCTGTACATGTTTGCATCTCTCGAATATAAACCCTCTTATTTTGAGTCGGAAAGGGGGAGTATGGCGTGTACTTTAAAGGGGTTGTTGGTTGGTGGAGGTGGTTTGAAAGGTTTAGTTACACGATGAAAAGGATTCCTTTTATAGTACAGGGATGGAGATAAATTCCTTTACTGTAAGACTATAAAAAATAACTTATAGTAAAAAGGAGAGTTAAGTTTATTTTATTTGTTCATAGCTTTCTTTACACAATTTAATACATTTTACAATGTTAGTACTTTCAATGTCGTAATATCTACGAAATATCCAAGGAATTTATAAAAGCTTACTTTTTTTTAATATATCTATTATTTTAGAGTTTCCATTTAATATGTTAAAATAAAAAGAAATAGAAATATATAGTATAATATTGCAGCATATACATTTTTATGATATAAATATGTTTGAACCACATGTAGTGAACTTATTGTTTAAGGTAATATTAGGAATGTATACATGAATAAAATAATGAGGACTAAAGGAGACTCCGTTTTATAGTATTCGTACATCTATGAGAGTGAAAGCCCGTGTAAATGCTTAAAATGTATTTTATTATCCTTTTTTATAGTATTAGGTGATTTAAGGTGGGATGCAGAGGTCGCGCGATTAAACGTTCCATTTATACAGTTTTTATAACAAAAATAGTTTTGGCTAAACTAAATAAAATGCTGATTAAGTAGTAACAGATTTATTTTTCTGCACATTGCATTCTCAACTATCTTGAATATTTTTCAGGGGCATCTAAACATTTCACCAGAAACTTTCAAGTGGGAGGAAAAAGTTTGACAAAATCTGTGCTACCCATCATAAATACTCCAAGAGCTATTGATATTACTGTGTAGAGAATTAAACTCATCTCGGTTAGTGAATCAATATTTGATTTAATTTGGACAAAATTGATTGGTTATAAAAATATTGTAGACCTCTATGATATTGGGGTAAGGTGCTCGATTTAGTATCCAATGTTCTCGGGTTCAAACCCAGCTGTGGTCAACTGATCTTTCTTCAGCGATAAAAATTCGTAGCACAAATCCCTTTGGAGGGTAAGTAAAGCCGTCTGTCCCTTATCGATTGTTTCATGTAAACATAATCTTAAATATATGTGAAAATATTTTTCCCGGAAAAATTGGCAGACCCTTACACTCTTGCTCATAGAAATTCTCGTGTGCTGATATAATAAATCGGTTCAGAAATTGCACGTTTAATAACTAAAATAAATAGAAAAATAATACTAACTCGCGTTCCCCTTAATCTAACCTTAAGGTGGGCCGCACGCTTATCTAGCATTTGCAAGATGATCGCTTCTATCAGACTCTAGTTGGCGATCGTGAGTTACGACTTTGAGAGGCCACCGCAAACCCTCCTGTCATACGCCAGTCACAGACTTGTCCTCCTTAAGGGAAGATGTGTTGTTGATCACAGTTTATCGGCGGAGAAGAATAAGAAGAGGACGAAGATGACCTAGACAGTGGTGAGCTCATCCCTTCAATTTGCTGAACTTAAATATATTCTCCAATACTATCGGTGATTTAGATGCCCCTAGTAAAATTTTAACAGTATGTAAATAAAGTGTAACTGACAATGGACACGTCTCGTGAACACCATTGACTACAACCATGAATATGTTGGCTGGCTACGAAGCTTAACGCATACGGAGTTTCGCGCACGAGCGTCTCATACCTGGAAAAATCTCTAAAAGGGTTGAGGTTTTGTCTCGCATGAGATTCCTGCAAGACCGAGTGGTTGGCATTTGCGATACACGTGTATGGCAGTGGCCTGCTGTACGTTACCTTGATCTAGCATCTGTCTAGCATACGAGATACGCGACTGGCAAATAAACCTGCAAACGCTAGGCAAGTGTGCTGCCTCAATAACTTAGTGAAAATACTATTATCTGGATCAATGCGCACGTGGACTAAATTTACGCATGATTCACCTAGTTTGGTTTGCAAGTGATGAGGTCATGGCTTTAATCCCGCATATGTGTAATGAAGATGATTTTTATCCAAGCGTCTTCCCATTCAACGCAAATACAACTAAATTTCCTATACCTTTTATCTTTCACGGCCCTACTTCTTTTGCTCGGTTAAAATGCGTGTAGCCTGGTTAAGGAGTAATCTGCTATTAGATTAATTTTGTTACTAACAATTATGGCAGTAATGGGTGTCGAATCGTCTTCAAAATTTAATAATAATATTATACTAGATGCCTGTAACCTTATTGTACAGATCACAGCGATTGTAATTAAGCATTGACCGTTAAGAAGTGTTGTGATTTTTGTGCATACTTACACCTCAAGGTCATTTTTGTAGACCTCAACTTTTTTTTGACATTGGTATCACTGTCATAATAGTAAACATAGATTCACCAATTAACGTAACTTGACTAGAGACACATACATACACACATACACCCATATATATATATATGTGTGTGTGTGTGTGTGTGTGTGTGTGTGAAAGAACCCGTACACACTACTCAAAACGATAACAAATCTAAAACCCAATCTATGATGTCGGCTCGTGTGCCATGGGCTTGCTACGTCGTCTCCAGCATCTTTTCCTAGTTTTCCGCTCCACGCATTCGTGTGATATGATTTGACCAAAGCTATACGCACAGCGATATTACGATTCCCAGTCAAACAGAAAATGTCCATTTCCCCCCCTTATCAAGAATCCATAAATATCGCATTTCTTTACACGTGGAGGGTGCAACCCGCCAATTCAGCGATTCTACACACATCTACAAAATGCCAAAGGGAAGATCTTGTTGATATATTTTTTCTGTATCATTTTTTTTGGCGGAAATTGCATGTTGTGAGTTATGGATATAGATCGAAAGGCGATCAGGCGATAGTGGTACTAACGTAACTAAAAAACAAACAAAAATGATCGTTCAAAATATATATTTACATTTTAGAGGGTGACAAAAAGGCAACTTGTTAGATTGTTTTATAATAATGTATTAGATAATCCAAGTTAGTAAAATATTGGGTTTGGATGAATTGATTCACACTTTCATATTGGTTTATATGTTAGGATTACATATTTTAAAGATTTACCTATAAGTATATAAAAGTTCTTATAAAAAAATGTTTCAGAGCTCTTCATAGCGCATTTTCTTATATCAAAAATGTAAAACAATGACAGTCAATTGATATTTTATTTGAGAAATAGGTGACACCGCAAAATTAATCAACACGTGTTTACTCAATATATAACATAGGAATAATTTTAATAACATTTGAATGTAGGTTTTTCCACAATAATGAATGATCTCATTTGGAAATATCACGTTGCTTGTACAATTTCAATGCCAGCGTGCTGCGGCTTATTAAGGATAGCATAATGCGATGCATTGTCGTTTTTCTTTAAGTGGATGGTACCGTTTTATTTATGGAAATCAGTTATAAGAGGAAAACAACAAATATTATCACTAGCCATCTTGTGTGTCCTCTTATCTTCCTTGGAAGTAATGGTGTGTATCCTCAACCAATTCAACGGCAGTGGCGTAGCACCCAGGTCCACAGAGCCTGCAATGCGGGGGGCCCCAATGGTGTAGGAGGGCCAATGAAAAGGAACTTCAAATTATTATAAATTTGGTGGAAATAATTGCAATAAAATAACTTATGTTCTGATTATTCACAATTTAGATGGTTGAATATATTTATCATTAAGTGTTGTCAATTATAATTAAACTATAGTATTATTTCAATTATTTAGTTTGGTTTTAAGTAGCGCAGTTTCTTTACCTTCATCCAGTCGATCCGACTGACGTATGACGTTTTTAACACAAAACCAAGGCTAAAACATTCATTATAAGGTGTGATTACTAAATTAAATTATATATATTACTTAATTATTTTTATAACATTTATTAAGGTGTTAGATGACTTGGAAAAGGGGGGCAAAAATAAATCTTGGAAGGGAGGGGGAAGCTTAATATGCTAGGCAAATATTTGTTTTTGAAATAGGTTACACCATCAAAGTATCTCATACGACGTAAGATATTTTAAATTTTCAGCTTGTTTGTTATAAAGGGCCTGAATCATATGGCCATTTTCATAATCAGCCTTACAAGACGACACCTACCTAGACCAGAATGGGAAGGGCCAATTCTGCATATTGAACTGGTCTAGTCTACTATAGTCTAAGTAGATGTGGTCTTGTGTTTGGTATGAAGAAGTACCTGAGGCGTTGTAAGTTTGATTAATTAGGAATCAGACACAAATAATAGTAATATTAATAGTAATTGCACGAATTTTTATAAACTCCGATAAAATCTGGAGGAAAACATACTGTCAAATTAATCGCACAAAAATAGAGACGCTTAGAACTCTCCGATTATGTTACGGCTATGGCTGTACAAAGTATCCTATAAAGTAAGTTCAAACAAATTGATTAGAAAGCTCTTACAATGCATTGTAAATACATTTTTTTATAAAATATTCTCGGAGCATTTTTAATGTAGAAGAATTTATAATAAATGTACTCATATTTGCGTGGGAAGGAATTAGGAAGATCCACCTTCAGTTCTGCTAGCTAGAAGACCTTCCCGTCACAGTAAGTCCTGATTAAATAAGCTAAACATTTTATCCCTTGCTCACTGATGCAGATATAATTTAAATTGACCTTTACCACTTGGCTCCTGAATGATCCAGGCTTTGAAACACTTAACGAGTGGGATATCATATGGGTGTGTTTAAGCCCTCTCCATTATACACCCATATCCTTTACACACATAAATCAAGTGAAACACTTTCAAGTAGTCTTTTTTTTTTATCACTATGTCCCATTAGAGCTCACTTGACTTGCTCGCGGCCTCTCCAAACATTTCTGGCAAACTCCAGGAGGTTGAAAACGAGACCATTTCAAAAGAAGATAGTTTGCTCTATTATAGGCTAGCCCTACATTTATATTTACTTTTATATTTTGGCTTTGAGAGTCTTAAATGATAGAAATAGCGTGGAGAAGCAAATGACATCACGTATGAAGGAAAAACACTTCAAACCTTCCCGGTGCTTTTAAAGACATTTTAACAATCTTGACTTTTAGGAAGAGGCGCTAAAGGAAATAAGCAAGGGGGGAAAAAAAACCACTTAAAAGTCATCAGTCGTTGTGAATAACGGACAGCCTTCACTATTTTCTTAAAGGCCTTTCTAGAAGTAATAGGAATACTTTTCCAACGCAGAAGAAGAAAAAGAAAAAGGCTGTGGAGTCATGCGTAGGTTATTTTCAGCCGATAACTTCCCCATCCCCCCCCCCTCCCCCCCACTTCTTAGTGCAAAAGGAAATAAACAGTCTATTTAAGTCGTCTTTTTGCCGAAACTTTTTTTTCACTCCCAAAAATGGGAAAGCAGGGATGAGGTTGGAGGAGGTTTGAAGGGGTAAAGGGGTATATATATATATATATATATATATAGCCTGTAAAGGCAAACCATTTTTCGCTTGGTTAGTTTTGATACGCTGTAGTTGAAGACAGAGAAAGAGGTGGGATTTCTTCGTTCTAGAGGGGAGGATGTTAGCATGGTCGATTGAACTCTCGTTCCCCCTATCCCTTTTACTTCTACCACTCCTACTCCCGTTGCTCCTACTTTTCTGCTGCTTCAGAAACTTGAGCAAATCTAGGAGAACATTTCCCTACACACGTCTTTCTGCCCGCGCTGGCCCTTTTTTCCCCTCCCGCCCACACATAAAAGGCGAACTTTTTAAATAGATCAAGCGGGAAGGAAAAGATGTTCGACGTATGTTTTTTTTATCCCAATGCTTCTTACTATCCATCCGGAAAAAGAGACATCTAGTCGCGCTAATAGGGTAGAGATGGGAAGGTAGAGTTGAGAGGAAATGTATCAGAATTTGCACTCAAGAGAGTCGTGACTAGAACCTCGACCTATCTTTAAAAGTCTGATACAATAGACCGGCGATTTACAACCCCCACCCAAAGCTCGTCACAAACCGTAGGTTAGATATTGCTGTCTTTGACCACGTGATCACAGGTAAGGCTGAGCATAACCCTCATACCCTTCAAAACATCACCTCGAATCAAATTGAGACCCTAATACGTGTGGTTGATGGTTTTAACAGTTTGTCCCCACCAAAGAAGTTGAATCTGGAGATCTCTGGGGGGAGACAAGGCCTACAGTATAAAGAGCCCGAGTGTAAGTCTAGGTGATAAAAACTCGATACCAGACGGTGGCTGAAACAAAAGGGGAGATATTTAAACTTTATAATAAAAATACAGCATAATTACCGGTTTTCCTGGCCAACAAAAATATTTTCCTGATTATTAAAGGCTTTTCCTCCGGTTGTGAAACTTATGAACATGCCACTAAATTTTAGGACTCGAGCCGATATGGTCAAAAAGTACCCCTATTAATATATTTGTAGTTATCCTCCCATAAACATTTCTCAAAATTTAATTGCTCCTAGAAGCTTTAAAGTGTTCCTGGCCCTTATATTCCCAACATACAAAATTTCAGCACGTTTTCCGGGTGTCTACCCATTGCATAAAAAACAACCCAATTCCCGTTTTTTCTGGTTTTACTTATCAGTTGTCAGTGTTCTCACTGAACAACCTCACGTGTAGGCCTATGCCTTTTATTTTCTCAAATAAAGAAAAATTACCAAGAACTTTTTAAGCCTCTAGAATCTAAAGTATGATGAATCTTGACATTTTATGTGCCCCTAAGATTTAAAAAAAAGGGTTTTAAGATTATGTTTGTCCCCAGGTGATTTTGATTTTATTAATGAAATTAAGATTCATCTCAGGGTCATTATTCTCTTATTATTTTGAGGAAGAGTCTAGAATGGACGTGAACGTTTAAATTGCTCTGTTCAGTTCCACAAATATTTACAATCTAAATATTAAATCGCCGCTCTTTGTTTCAACGTTGGATTGTCGCTCAGTTAGAATACTGTAGTTAATTAGTGTCAGTCCCTAAATACACCCTAGAATTAACTTATTAGTAACCGGTTGGACAAGCAAAGACGATGAATAAATAACCACAAGTGTTAAGTTTTACAGCTTAGTTTTCCCACTACTCCCCAACCTTTCCCGTCATTTTTAGATTACAAAAAGTGTTTCCTATTAACACCTTAAAATGCTATTGTAAGAAACAATATGGATCATTTAACTACTCTTAATATATCCACACACTTAAAATAGTATATACTTTTTTACTCTTTAATATTTAGTGAGTTGTTTAGATCGCTCAAAGTGGGATGGAAGGGAATGTAAGCTAAAGCTAGTTTTTTTAAATGTTGACGACAGAAAAACTTTTTTAAAACAAAATAGATGAAATAGTACTATCTATACACATAGTAGGCCTATATATAACAAGTTCTCTAATATCTGACGTGTGTATCGCGTCATTTGTTGATGCCTTTTCACTTTAATTTAAAAAGTTATCTATTAAATATCATCAAATAATTTAAGGGTGCTTATTACAAATACTCGGGAACTGTTTATTTTACTATGTGTAGCTAATTAAATTGATCGTATACACCAAAACAATAAACTATTTATTTTAGAAAAATAAAATCTATACAAACTGCAAAAATACTGGCCTTAACTCTCGTTACCTTAAATCTCATCTTAAATTATTTCGAATTTCTTGCATTTAATTTTTCAAAAAATAATTTTCTCAAACATACCGACGATATAAACGATTACTCTCAAGTCAAACAATATTTGTCATCCAAATTTTAATTTTCTGTTTTTACTTTCTCTTGACCCTTCGGGGAGTAAGTATTGTGATCGTAAAAAAAATCTAACTGGAGATTTTGATAAATGTCAAACTTCCAAGACCCCCTGTAACAAAAAATGGGGTGTAGCTGTGTCATGGACACGGCCGTGTGTTGTACGTAAATACGTTTATGTGACTGGTTATATTTTTTTTAATAACATATTTTTATTTATGTATTTAGGATAAAAGCAAGGAAACAAATAATTGTGTTACAATATAACTTTATTAATTATAGGTCTGTGATGCGAAAAGTACGACACAAATGGCATACAGGATACATCGAGATTTCTGTTATTCTAACACCTTATTACATTCACTGTCACTACTTTAAACTAATGTTTTATATACAATCGATAGAATTTTGATAATATTTTTTTATTCTAACACCTTAGTGTATTCACTGTCACTACTTTAAACTAATGTTTTAAATACAATCGATAGATTTTGACGACAGCTGAAAAAAACTTAAACAAACATCGTAGCTTCTCCGAGTCAAAAGTTATACTAATTGCAATTCTCGATACGCAGCAAAATAACCTCAAAATGGCGGCGCTCCCCCTCCACCGCGCGTGATGCGTCACTGTTCTCGCGTATCGTAATGCATTCTTTGATCCTTTAGCTGTCCAGTGGTATAATTTAATTTTGGATGTAGATGATAGATTCGAAACTACAACGCCAAACTGTATGTCCAGATTTTGTTATCATTAGGTTTTTTGGATTGCCCCCGTATGGTAGCAAATTCAAAAGACGTAGTCACGTCAAAAAAAAAAAGATTTTTTCAATGCCGTCTGTCTATTTATACCTTGGACTAGAGCCGAAACTATTTTACTGATTAGACAAACTTGGTATCTGAGGTTTCATAAGGTTCACCCGAGGGAATTTTGTAATTAGAGTATCAATCCTAAATTTAAGAGTAGTTTACTGAAGGAGAAAGAGAGAAAAATAGATTTTTTCAAAGTTCGCTGTATTGATTGTGATTGCATTTTATATATAGTCATTGTTTATCATTATAGACCAGATGGAAACTCTTATTCTCTCATAAAAATGACAGTACTTTATATAGGGGAAATTTTCTTACTTTGGTCATTTCTACGCAACTATTTGAGACACGAAATAACTCATCATTGTAAAGTTGTAGTATAATTAAAGATAAAAAGCTTTTATTTGAAATATATTTTTATAAAACCAATAATTTCTTAGCTATAAGCAAATAAATATACTTTTAGTTTCGGATCGTTGAAAAGGAATTCGATTATTTTGCTCTTTGGCAGACAAAGATGTTTCTCTTTTCTCAATTTTTCTGCAATGGTTTTTCTACTTTATAAAGCCATCGAAGTAACAATGTATATTAATTCATTTATTATCTTAGTTGTAGTATCTCTACAACAATATATAGACCTATTATTTCACTTCACAAATCTTGCGAGTTTTTAGTAAATGTCTATTTTAAGAAAAAAGCGAGAGAAAGTCTCTGAGGTGCACCGTACCTTTTTCTTTTTAGGTATTGAACATATACTTTCTGAGCTAACTGATTATATAAGCACATGATAATTTCAATGAGTTAGAACGAAAGGACCTACAAATTTTTAATAGAAAAATATATTCACACACCTTTCATGGTTTTTTTACATGCCACAATCGACATGGGACAGATGGTTTTACTTCCCCTCCGAAGGAAGTTGTGCAACGGGTTTTTATCGCTCAGGAAAAGACCTCCATCCTCTGCTGGGTTTTAGCCCACGAATAACTGGTTCTGAGGGAGCGGGGTTCCTTTACCCCAAAACCATCTAGATTGACTTTATTTTTTAATCCGTGAACCCCCTCTATTGAAGAAACTCCCTTTCCTTCGCTGATTATAAAATATTGAGTTCTTATATAATAATAATATTGTATTGTAGTGAATATAAATTTTTAGAAAAACTACCTAAAATAATCACAAATTTGTACACCTTGGTACTCAATCATCCAAATGGGATATAATTATCTGTATGGTACTTAAAACTTAAAGAGATTCATTTCGATAAATTATCTTAGCTTTACCCTACCTATTTTCATATGTTTATAAAAATAAAGGTGTAACCAAAGCATGTACAGAAAGTTTTTAAATTTCCAAAAACAATATAAAAGGAAGCTGCAAGTCAAGAATACCACAATTTATTTTGACAGCAATGTATCAAGTTATGCCAAACAGATTTTTATTTGATTCAGGAAAAATATTAAGGCTTTTAATTTGATGACTGTTGTACCATATTTTTAAAATAATATAGGTGCCTACATATATTTAGTTACATGGTTTTAGTCGATTAATCGATGACTGCATAGACGCTATTGAGGCAGGGTTTCACCAGCCTCGGTGGTCTAATGGTCTAAGCCATCACACTCGCGATGGACAGATTGACAATGACGGGGAAATCAGGTTTCAAATCCCGGATTTCTAAAGTGGTTTCCCCTCTCCCTCTAGGCAAATACATGTATAGTTAATCTAAAATTCAACCTTACACGTCCCTAACGCATTCGCGAAGCTAGTACATATACGTATAGCCCGAATAGGTAGTAAAACACGGTGATAAATGAAAATAGAAAAAGAAGTAAACAGGGTTTCCGATGTCAGGAAAGAAAAAAGTTGTTAGTACCTCTATAAAAAGTTCTTGAGCTATATAATTGCACAAAAAACACAAAACGTCTCAACATACGCTGGGATTTACTACACAAGGGATATATATATATATATATATATATATAGAGAGAGAGAGAGAGAGAGAGAGCAATAAAGTTGACTTCTTCTTCTGGTTTCGATCTATATAGCGTAGTTCCCATTGTAATTACAAATAAGATTACATGATTTAATATAGACTCATACATTAATTATATTCAAACACACAAACTTAATCTACCTTAGCTTAACTATTAAAGAGTTTAGTTGTATTAACGATTTATTTTATGGTTTATGGATATGAAGAATGTATCTTTGAGCAAATGTACCCACATTAGTGCAATAGAGAATTAATAAACTATACATAGGCTATATAAAGTTACATGCGGAAAAGGTGCTAAGAAACTAGATGTGTTGACGCACCTTTAAATAGTATAAATAATAAGTATAGTTAAATACTCATAAATCAACCTCAATGCACCAGATCAAAACAATAGATTTGATCCATTTATTTATATATATTTATCAAGGTGAAGTGTAATTTTTCCCTTCTGAATTCTGATATGCCTGACCTCCTAATAGTTGCCTATGGGGTTCAAAACTATTCTCTAAAAATCCTTAGCAAAAATTCAAATGTTTTGAGGTTGCGTATCTTATATAAAGTTTAAATCATATTAAATTAATCGAAAAACAGGACACCACTACCCTGAGATGAGCTTCGTTACACGCTTTGTGTTGGATTGATCCTGAATATACTGGACTATGAAGAACACTGATAGATAAGAATGTGATATGGGATGACGGAGACTGTGGGTCAGTGGGTCATTGGATGTGTGATGGGGGGTGCGGAGGGTATGAGGCCAAACCTAGGCTACGTGCACGCGCGTCACGCAAGCGCATGCCAGTTGGGTGGCGTAATTAGCCGTCGCGGCTGTTTTATTGTTAATTTGTTCTATATTTTCTTGTGCTAATGCTTTTGACTGTTTTAACTGTGCACCGTGTCTATGTGTTGAAATGGAGTCAAAATTAACGTCAGCTCTAAGTGAAAATTACTGTTCTTTTCTTCGAGCCTTTATTAAATTCAAATAAACTTTGTTCCCAACTCGTGCATGTGTATTGAAACATTATTTCTGGGTGTGGACAGATTTAAAATTGAAAACAAATAATAAGGACCCTACCGTCAAAGACATTAGTGACATCGTACCTAGTGACTTGAAAGCTATTTGGCAGAAAGTCTCGATAACCACGGTAAGTGATCAAGAAATTGTCCGATTGATTAAAAATATCCTTACAAATTACAAAAATAACATTAAAAAGACTCCTCCATATAGGAAACGGGTTGAGAAAGTAAAATTATTTTCTAGAGCATGCCAAATGTACTCTTTTTGATATTGCGTTCTGTACATGTACATACTTTTTGTCAATACAAATGCTCTGTTAAAATTCAAATTATGGGGGGAAAGGCGGGGCGTGCTTGCATGACAGATCAGAGAGAAGAGCGTAAAATGCCGATTGGTGGTGTTGAGATACAAATAAAGAAAATGAAACAACTAAATATGACATTTAAAACCGAGGCGAAAATAAAGTTTAACGAAGAAACCGTTCCTACTTTAGGATCTGTATCTATTTTTGAAATAGCAGTAGGTTGTGATGTGACTGAAACGAGTGATTGCGATACTGACGAGTAGGAAGAAGAGGCCTATCCTGATCTTTATAAATGGTATAAAGAGGGGGTAGATAACAGCATTTATTATTCACCATAAACTTCAATCTCAAGTCAAAAGCCTCTTTTCTTACGAAGTTTGGCTGCTGCTTGTGACAGAACAGATGTATCAGACCGTTCAGCTGTCATTATTGCTACATCTGTTCAATACGTGAGCCATGTATCACCAAAAGATACAGCTACGTCATTGATAGAAGCAAAATAAGAAGATAAAGCTAGAAGGTACGATGAGAACTCCAGTCGAAAGCAAGGGAATCAGAGGTGGAACTGCAAGGTTTATATTATGATGGAAGGAAAGACAAAACCATGGTGTTAGACACATTAGGTAAAAAAGTTACATCGCATGAAAGAAACAGAATAACATATTGTCTTACTGGCTGAGCCTCACTCCCCTTATGTGGGACACAACATGCTAGCTACTGGTAAAAGCACCAGTATTTCTCAACGCATTATTAAGTTTTTGACAGAGAGTGCTACAAGAAGGCTTAATATTTCCAAACTAATAGCAATAGGATGTAAAGGTACTAACGTAAACACAGGACACAAGACTGTAGTTATTACTCTTCTTAAAAAATTTGTAAGTCACAAACTACTTTGGTTTGTGTGCCTCCCTCACACCAATGAGTTGCTCCTTCGTCATTTGTTTCAAGCTGTTGATGGGAATAAGTCTGGGCCCAATCAATTTTCAGGTCAGATTGGAAAAGCCCTAAAAATGTGTGAGTAGCTTTCAGTGGTTTCCTATGTTCCAATACCAAAGTTGTTGACAGAAGTTGACTTCGATCATCTGAATACTGATCTAAAATACATCCTTGAAATTTGTCAGGACGTGTCATACAGTTATTTTCCCTCTGGTCTGGCAATTTAATATCCAGGTAAATCTCTAATTCAAGGTGGTTAACAGATGACAATAGAATTTTACGTTTATATGTAGCCACCAGCGAAAAGAATGAGTCTTGAATCTTCTAGCCAAGTTCATCACGAGAGTTTACGCCCCTTGGTTTGAAATTTAAAAAAAAACTCCCAAAAGCGACTCATTATACCCAACTTCTACATGGAATTATCGCAAAGAGCTCCTTCTTACCAGAACAATACAAAAGGGCTGTATTTGATGTTTTTCAGAGAAATGCCTACTTTGTACACTCGGACAACTTAACACTAGCCATGTTGCAGGATGAAAGGCAACATATTCGTCAACTCTGACGGCGACGGGTAAGCAAGGCTAGAGGAATGATTCGGAGCAGTGGTATACGCCCGTTTCACATTCCTAAATTAAATTTTTCTTCATAGGAACATTTTATATTGATTAATTGGAATGACGTTCATGAGCTGGCAGCCACTCTACTGTTGCCCGAATCAAACATGCATGGAATCATAAAAACTTGCTTCAAAATTAATATCACCAAGTTTCCTTGTCATTCACAAGCTGTTAAAAGATATATTAAACTACAGTAGTGACTAAAGCTTTAGCAACTTTTTGCGGCCAGGAAAACAGATAAGGTTTTATTAGAACCTAGACTCAGTCCAGAAAGGAACTTCCGAAATTCGATTCTAAGCAACAGTT
The DNA here is from genome assembly GCA_902151425.1 of Timema shepardi. Taxonomy (NCBI): domain Eukaryota; kingdom Metazoa; phylum Arthropoda; class Insecta; order Phasmatodea; family Timematidae; genus Timema; species Timema shepardi. The sequence continues at coordinate 132,440 of CABFVX010001451.1, read as the reverse complement.
CAAGTGAATTGCTCAACCTCAAGACGACTTCTGAGAAATCCAATATTTGTTTATATTGTTTGTCATGTTCATTTACAAATATTGTAGTGTTAGGAGAAATAATATTTGAAAAAAGAATTCCTGTATTTTCACTCCAGCCTAATATCAATGTGCAACAACTTGGTGGCCGTTGAGATATATATATTTCAACGGCCATCAAACTTAACGTCTCAGCCATCGCTAAAGTTATTGAATTAATTTTCAGGGCTGCCAATATTTTCTTTACAAAATTTCCCCTGTAATTTTCAGGATTTATAGAAATAATTCACTCTTCATTTGTGATAACGTGCTCTAAAAATTCAAGATTATTTGGTTTTATTATGCAATGACAATGTGGTCTGGGTTCATACCTCAGACGGATGAACGCAAGTTTTGAATCAGTTATCACAACCCTGAGCTATATCGGGATGTTTATTTAGATTTGCATAGCTTTGTTGGACCTACATGACTGAAAGCGCTGGCTAAACGAGCTTGGTATAGTGAATTAGTAAATATTAAATAGGAATACTGACTACTCATAACAAATTTGCACTAGTTGTAGCCTAACAAGTCCAGATCGGGCTATGAAAGTCTGTTTTATTGACATAAGGGCTGACACTATGATTTATTTCGGAGAAAGTTTCTCTGCCTGACTCTGGACCAGGTATACCGCATATTCGGGTCTTCGGAAACGCTTTTGTTTAGGGGGCGACCATCGAGTCCATGGTCCCAAGATCAAGTTCTGTAGGGGGGTCACGAACCGTTTAAGTCACATTATCAGTCTAAGTTTTCAAGAATAAGCCATTTTTCCCACGATTGTGAGCCTACAATCGCTTGTATTTATTTGATATCACCTTTAACATCACATTTTGTATTATCTCTTAGTGCTACTATTAAATCAAAATACGAGACCCCCAATATAATTTCGAACCCAACCAACTACCTTGCCACCGACCTTAACTTTTCCAGCAAGTTGTCTTGATGGATCTGGCCCTCGAAAGGGGGAAGGCCATACAGCTCTCTTAATTATTTTATTTTCTTATATGCTATGGATTATTATTAAAATCTATAAGTAACTGCTCCTAATTCATAAATATATACTTTTTTTTGTTATCTTTGACAAGTTCCTTGTGTTTCCTTTATTTTTTAACACTTTTTTTCTATCTTGTCTATATTCTTCCTTTTTCTTAGGTTTGTTTTGACAAATAAAAATATACCTCTCTTTATTAAAATTATGTAATATTTTATCGTCCAGGGTTTATAAATATGTATATTTTATATATATTAGATGGATTTAAGATTTTAGTGAGCAAATATTTTCAACTTAAAGAATAGTGTTTATTAATTATGGATTAAGTTAAATAGATACCTTTTATTCTATCTTTTTTTATATAAAAACACCATCGTGGGTAAAGTTTGACGAGAGTTTCTTTCTTATTTTAAAGACATGCCCCTTCTGTGTACCGAGCTGTTGAAAGAAAGAGTCCAGTGTACCTGGTAAATTATATCGAACTTAATCTTCCTCAGTCTGAGTCAGGAGTCATAGCTATACCTTAAAATTAACAAATTAAAACGTGGCGGTAATTAAATATCAATTTGAATATTCACTCAGTTATCTATTCAAATTTTACTGCAGCAATATTGTATCATTATGACAAATATAATTTATAATTTAATAAAAGCCAACATACATTACCGGAACATCTGAATACACGAATGTATTAGCAGGCCATTGTGATTTACTCTCCTCTCTTTAAATACACATTTTTAATAGCATTGTTAGTTGGACAGTTTAAATTGTTTTATTTTTCTCCTCGTCTTACCTGTTCAGATTATACACATTTATGATAATTATTTTAATGGGGTAAGAATGAGGAAGAAAGCATTTTAGAGATAATTTAGCCACATTTGTGGAAGGAGAGTTGAAAACTATTTAGAAAAAAACACCCTCAGTATACTCGACCGTTACTCGAACCCCGATCTCCCCGTCATCAGCAGTTCACGTCAACACGAGAATGATGGCATAGACCTCTCTAAGTAGTTTAAGGCTCTAGTACTTAGTACGTAAGCTTACAGTACAACAGAACGTCATTTAAAATTACGACCGTTGTATTCATCTGGAGCATAAATTACCCGATTAATTAATTCATCGCCTAAAACACAAAATGTTTGTTCTATTCCAAGTTTCCATGTTTATCTCTGGTTGGAGTGGACTCATAACTTAACCAAACCATACCACAGTAAAGACTAACCATGACGTAGTGGACGCTAGTTGCTAGTATCTGAGTACCCAACATGTAGGTTATGCATGTAGTATCCCTGTATATCCAGCCCCCCCCCCCCGCCCTCTTCACTGGCACACCACAGAATAGATGGCACTGAGAAATAACTGGCCAAGCGTCCCTAACACAATTTATGTTATTAAATCTCTACAGGTATCCGTCTGTATACATACATATTGTATATGTATACACGTACATGTTTGTGCAATATACATGTACAGTACGGATGTATATATGTATATGTACGTATAAATGTATGTATTTCTACGCTCAAGATTTTTCATAACTAACAATGATCTAAAAAGATCAAATTAGTGGAAGTTGTATAGCAACCACTAAAAATCTAAAATAAAAGGAAAATAACTTCAAATCAAAGGAGAAATTACAGGATATTATTATGAAACTACCTTGTTTAGATATTCTGAAAATTGAAAAAGGACACCTGGGGACGGGAATCGAACCCGGGACCTTTGGCTTAGTACGCCAATGCTACGACCACTGAGATATCCAGGAATCTACTAATCCAAAGGTCCCAGGTTTGATTCCCATGTCCAATTGTCATTTTTGAATTTTCAAAATATGATATCTAGATGAAGAAATCCTCACTAAAACCATAAATAGCTTTGTCTATTTGATTCTTAAATATGAAATCCTTTACAATTATAATAATTGTACAAATGGCAGCATTAAGCTAACTACCGAGTCAAAGATGGCTACGTTATCTGATAGCTCGTGATCTTAATAAATCACACATTATTAGCCGACGATTTCCGCACGTCCATCATAGACTCTGCCTTAAACTATGAACGAAGAATGACCCTAGACACGGTAATATTCCTGGATAGCTCAATGGTTAGAGCATTGGTGTACTGAGCCGAAGGTCCCAGGTTCGATTCGCGTGCCCGGGTGTCATTTTTAAATTTTAAGAATATGATATCTAGATGGAGTCAACCTCACTAAAATCATAAATAATATCTTTGGCTCTTTGAATCTTACCTGGTTTAGAGTTTGTTTGGTTCGCTATCACATTTATAGGTAGGTAATAAGTGTTTCTCTGTTGAATGCCAATTTCGGCGCTCGGTGCAGGAAAAGGGAGTGAAAGTATTTTTCATTTTTTATAAAATATAAGTTTTTTGGCAATAAAAAATTAAATCTTTCTCTAGTAGCAGTAGTAGTAGTTTAGTTTTATGCACATGCTAATATCAATAGATCTTGAATATCTGTCAAGGCTGTGCTGGAATATTGTCCAAATATTTTAAATAAAGATAAAAGGTTTTGACAAAATTCCAAGACACCCTTTACAGATATTCAAGACCTGTTTATATTAGCATGTGCAAAAAACTAAACGCTATGTTGCTATTGGAGAAATATTTGATTTTTTTGGCAAAAAAATGTGTAATGCTGTAAAAACTGTAGAATTACTCGTGCTCCCTTCTGCCACACCTTAAATTTAATATGTATGAGTTTAATAATTTAATTTTTTTTTATTATAATTACAATAAAGGTTTTTTATTAAATCAGGCTACACTCAAATTAATTGAAACATATTATGATTATACTTAAAAGGCAGATTACAAACATATTAACTCAACATATGTTTACATGAATGAGGACGCGATTGGACATTTTTTGGTTTAACTCCAGGAAACTAAAAAACCAACTATCGTATCAAAAGTATTTGTTATAAAATGAATCGGAAATCTATGGACATGAGTATCAATCGGGTGGGTTTATCTGTCTGACATTATGTGTCAATTAATAAGTACCAGGAGATGAGATGAATAAAACCAATGAAATATTGTTGACTCATCAAATTAAAAGCCTCAGAATGGCTTATTAATGTAACGCAAAAATACGTCAGAGCAGTGGCGGACCTTTCAATTAAATTTATGAACAGCAGTCCCAGAACACTCATTGGTATTCTCTTTATGACATCATATTTGTCCATATTTATAAGACTTTAAATCTGATAGCACTATTCACTGAATAATACGAGTACATAGCACGTCTTCACTTACACGAGGTCCCATTCTATAAGGAAGGTTACAAAAAACCCTCAAACATGAAGTGTCAAAGACAAAGGTCAAAAGGTCACAATGAATCATCAGCAAATAACAACGTACTTACACATAATACCTTTGATCATTCCCAAATCAGAAACCAATTATTAAAAACATATTTATCCTAATAGTTGGCATGAATAATAAATAATGGCAAGAAGGAAATGGCTATAATAACTATAACCTTTTACTTCATGTTATTTTCTTCATAAATTTCGAAAGGAAGATATGGGACTAAACAATAGGAAGTATATAACCATGTTTTTAAAGATCACTTGAGAAATAGGAAATATCCCTTGGGGAAAAAAATCCAGAGCCATTTTAAAGAAACTAGGTTATGACAATCTTGATAGATGTCACGTTATTGTCAATACCACACAATCAAATTTATTACCAAAGTTATAACAGATAAACCATTAAGATGGACTGAACATAGCGAGGATGCCGTAAGCGCACAGCTGTAATCACACTTGATATAGAAACACGTCTAAACTAAGCTTGCAAATGGAAACACGCCCGAGAGTAAAGCACTTTTGAACGTGGGAAAAACAACAGCGCAACTGAAACCGCATCGGATAGAAAGGCACGTTTATTATAAGTTAGCGAACACTCCAAAGCCAAACTTGTAAATAAACCACTGCTAAAAGAAATGAACGTTTATTAAAACTTGTCAAACACGCAAAAACAAAGATTGCGAATGGAAAGATATGTTAATTAATAAACAACAAAATCGCTTAAAATTAACGTTCAAATGAAATGACTGATAGAAAAGAATGTTTGTTACAGCTTAGCATAAACGCCAGAAATAAGCATTAAAACAAAAAACTTTAAAAAGGCAAAAGTAATTTTAAGAAGTGAGTTAAACGGTATAATATAACTTATTAAAGAACGCTCACCTGAACCAAAAGAATATTTTGGTGGAAAATTAATCCACCGACTTAAGTTTAAGCTTTGTTATGTTTGGTAATATTGTTATAGTCAGCTTGTCTTAAAAAAGCTTAAAAATTAGTAAATGCGTACGTTTAGATTACTTTTTAATGTTTTAAAATAAAGGTGAAATTAAAGCCATATAGGTATTTATAAAATAACATTTATATACATTAAAACCCATTTATCCTATCCTGTGGGGTGTATGTAATTATTAGTTTTAAACATGATTTTTTTATCAGAGCTTATGACAACCTAATCCAGTATCTGTGTGTGGTTTTGACAAAGTATTAAGACATGATAATTTAATTTTAGTAAGAATAAATTATCATCAAACCCCTGAACTTCAAATTGCTTGTGCGTTGTTTTATTTGTCAAAGCCTAGCTTAAGTTTATAAATTGTGCGAACTTGTGAACCGAAGTTAATTAAGAACACAAATTTAATCCCTATGAATTAATCATACATTTAGCTCAACATCAGTTATGAAATACAAACTAGAATTGACATTTGTGGTATTAAAGTGGCTTATTATAGACATTTAAAAAAAAAAATTCACACATAGGGATAGAGCCGCTAGATTTTTTAAATATAAACCAGTAGGTCAAGAATATTTTGAATACTGGTCGAGTTCACAGAAGGTTTTTTGTTTTCAATATCTTGATTTTAATCGGCTTCACACAGGATAGTTTTCAATATTTTGATTTTAATCTGTATTAGAAAAGGTAGTTTTCATCACTCTGATTTCAATCAAGTTCATAGATGGCAGCTTTCAATATTTTGATTTTAATCTTGTTAATATAGGATACTTTTTAATAAGCTGGTTTTAATTGGGTTCATATATGGTGGTATTCCTTATTTTAATTCATATATAGTCTAGAGAAAACTGATTTAAATCTTTCAATTTTAATCGAGTTCATAAAGTGATTTTCAATATTTTTATTTCAATATAGTTCAGAGCGAGTTTATTTCAATATTTTTTATTTTATTTAAGTTCATTGAGGGTGATTTTCAATATTTTGATTTTAATCGGCCTTGATAAGGGGTGACCATCAATATTTTAATTTTAATAATTGCTTACATCCTTTTAATCTTGAAAAAAATCTTATTAATTTCCCTAAAATTCTCCTTTTTCCTGTCTCCAGTATTTTTGTTATTCGACCCTAGTTGACTACTAGTTTTTTGAACTTCCTTAGCAAAGTAAGTTCATCAACACACACTGTCCTAAATTGAGATTAAAATATGTATGTTCAGAGGCACTCAAAGTGTTTGGAACAAACATCGATGGTCGTGCAGACCAAGACGTCCATCTATTATAGTCTAGTTTTATAATGATAGGGGAAGTTCAATGTTTAAGTCACGTTTCAGTGTGTAAAGTTTTTTAAATATTTTCAGTCTCTTTCTCCACGAAAATATTTGTATATTTTCTGAAAAGCTATCTTTTCTTAATTTACTCTTATAGTATAGATATGATCTGCTTTGGTGGCCACATGGGCTAAGGTGTCACTCTCGTGTTAGACGAGACTATTGATGACAGGGAGACGGGAGTTTAAATTCGGGTTGGGTATACTGAGGATGGTTTTACAAAATGGTTTTCCACTATTTTTTCACGAAAACGCAGGTACACTTTCTCTAAATTCAACTTTACTCAGCCCTAAGTCATTAGTGTAGTTATTGTATATACACTTACATATAGCCTTAAAAGGTAGTAAGATGTGGTGCTTGAAACAAGTATGAATATGTTAAAGTCCTATCCTGTATTTGAACCGTAGTATATAATTATAAATTCTGGTTGCAACGTCTCAATGCTCTCAACCATAGTCAATCCCACCCTCCATCTCTCCTTTGACATTCAACCTGCTGTCGCTCTTAACATTCACAAGAGTTTAACTACGGTCATATTTTTTGGTATATTGTTTTTAAAAGGTTTAACGTTTGATCATTCATGAACAGAATAAATATTTTGTCAATACCCATCTTAAGGTGGGTTGGAAGTGAACGCGATACGGGGAAACATTTTTTTTTTGCGAAGATAAATAAAATATTGCTCCAGCACAAGCATAGATTAATTTTATTCACATGTTGATATTAAAATTTCCTAAATTTCAGCCATGATCAGTGGCATTCGGCGAGAAATATTTTAAATGAAAAGAAAGAGTTGTCGTTAAATTCCAAGGCATCCATAATAATATATACAAGAGATTTTGAGTTCACAATGTGCAGAAAATTAAATTCTTGGTTTGTACTGGATAAACATTTATTTATTTTGTCCCAAAAAATGTTTTGCCATAAAAAATCCAAAAACACTGTATTTTTCTCGCATCCCCTTCCATTCCACCTCAAACACAGTTTTTATCTAAGACACCCCATTTGAGCTGGATGCCTCTGTAAGCGATAAATTACCACGCAGACGTTCAGTCGTAATGCAATATTTAATCCTACTATGCGTCATTTCAAAATATTATTCACGACAAAATAATGTACAAATATTCCGACAAGCCTTTCTTTCCTTTACAACTCTAAAGCTTGAGTTTTATTAATATAAAAATGTGTGAAAATATGACTTCTCATTTTAAACGACTTCTTAAAAATATTATCCGAGTTATGAGACTGGGCTTGATGAAAAAGGGCTTTAGATTTAGCCTTCCTCTAAAAAAATACAGTATATTTTTTGGTTAGGCTCACAAAGTAAAATGTTAAGATATTTGAGAGCTAGCAATGAGCTTTACTCTTTATCTTGAGATTCGTTTCGTATTTTTCTGTTCTCTCTTTATTATCGACATGGAAATTGCAGGTGAAATGAATTATATATAGGCTTAGACTGAAAAGAGTAGTTACAGAAAACTAATCAGACCATTGTATTTTAAGCCACGTGGCCTGACAGTGATTGGTATTTTCTAGCTAACATGAGAAAAGGGAAGTTTTTTTTACTGTTTTTAGAGTAAACTTCTTTATGACCAAAATAAATAAAATATTTATCCAGTAGAAATATAGAGTTTAATTTTCTGTACGTAGTAACCTAAACAATTATTCAATATCTGCAAAAGGATATCCTTGAAATTAATTACTAATTTCTCCCTTCATTTAAAAAGTTGGCCATCTAATGCCGCCATGCACATGATAGATATTCTATAACTGTTGATATAATTAGTAGAATAAGATTAAATCCTTTATTTTTACTGAACAATATTTATTTTGACCAAATTATGTTTTGCTATCAAATCTTAAAAACACACTGCCCTAAGTCGGGTTCCCTACACTCCCATCTTAGAATCACATCTCACGACCAATTTACTTGAATATTAGAAACAAGATTACTCCCGAACTTTAAAACGTAATGAATTGCAATTTTCTGATTTATTCAATTGGAATATGTTTAATTTTTTTTGTCTCAATATCTATGTCCAGATTTTTAAAATATAGTAAAAGGGTTTCCCTTTTCGTAGTTCAACCGCTTTATAAAGTAGAATATTGGATCCACACCAAGATAAAACGTCCCTTATCACCCAAACCTCAGCGGCATGTATAAAGGAATAAACCCTAACCACACATTACATTAATTTATTCAGCACTCAGTAGTAAACTTACGTTGGTTTCCCCTATATCCATAGCTAGGAATGTGAAAAAAATTATCGATACTTTACTAATATCGATATTTTCCTTTCGATACTAGTATTTTTACTCGATACTTTTCACTGATATTAGTACTCAAACTCCGGTATCGGATCGGTATCGAGAGTAACAACTGTTTTGTTATCTTCACTCTCTTGCTGGGATTAAATGTTTACTAGTTGGAATGCGGAAGGAGAACAATTGACACTATTTCTCAATTCTCAGTTCTCACACATTTTCTGCATAGTAAGCCAAAAGCAACTCTAGAGCCCAATCTCTTTTAGCTTATCATAAATAATTGATGTTCTTCCTCTTTTTTATCAATACAGCCTGATACCTGACAGGGCGTGTAGCGACCAGTCTACCATACCTTCCTTTATCAATGAGCACAGTCATTACAAATTTAACAAAATAATCTTTGGTAGTCAACTCAAAATTCCCCCAAGCGGATGAAGCAAAGAGTTTATATGCGTTTCGATACCAATACTTACTGTTATCGATACTTTTCTTCCGATATTTCTAATGAGTCCAGTATCGATATTTTTATTTCGATACCACATTCACATCCATAGCTGACACCTCTAACCGATTGGGAACTGACGTTATGGACAAGATAGTGAGTTTCCTTAGCTCTACCTGATCTCTATGAAATATTTCCTGGGTTCAAATACCGGTCGTGGTAAAAGTTTCTCACTATTATTATTATTAGCACTGCATCTTACTACCCGTTCGGGTTGTACGCACTTACGCTCATGTGTAATGGTAGGGTGATTGTGAGATGAAATGGAGGACTTACAGTTTAACGTGGGATACGAACCACGGTGGAGGCCTGTCATTCCCCACATTCACAAGTTGTGATTAATACACGTCTTGTCAGAGGTGAAGGAAGAGTTTGGTAATCAGATAAATCTGTGCCGGGACCAAGGATTGAACCCCGGACCCACAACACAAAATTCCGACACCTTACCCCTAGAACACCAGCTCACCCACTTTCTCACTATTGACAGAGGTGATAAAAAATATGTAGAAGTTTTGGTAATTTGGCCTTGGCTTGTATTATATATATATATATATATCTGTTTTGAGCTGAAAGGTGACCAATATATTTATAAAGATATGATCAAAATTAAAAATGAACTGATATAGAAACGGATAATTGGAAATAATAAAACGGTCGCCTGGATTACGAATAATTTTTAACTTGAACAATGGCTTCTGATCCGCAAACATGTTAATTACAGGTAGGAGTGAACGGCTGGTCCATTACCTGAAGTTCATCCAGGGGCAAACTAAGTAGCACTTCAGTTGTGTCCGACCCGATTCGATGGCTGCGTGGTTTAACGCGCTTCTCTCGCAGTAGACTAGACTTCCGATGATGGGGAGATCAAGGTTCGAATATCGGTTGGGTATATTGAGTTTTTTCCAAAATGTTTCTCCACTCTCCCTCCACGCAAATGTTAGTACACTTTCTATTAATATAACCTTCATAATCTGTTGAGTAATTATCGTAATTAGTATATAGACGGATAGCACTAACGGATAATAAGACGCCGTGCAAAAAAAAAGTTGTTTGGTACTTTCTCCGAGAATGTAGTTAAATATAGGACTTTTGTATGGTCTAGGAATATCTATGACAAAGAGTATTTTACCCTGAGACAGTTAACCATGTTTGATTGGATTTTGGAATTAATTACTATTCCTTGTCATTAAATCAGTCAGATATAGAATAGTACATCTCTCATGTTTAGTTAAGTGTGTGCGTCTCCTATTCCCAATGAACTGGCGACTGGTAATGGAATACCTTTAAGAGAAACAATTTAATAATTCAATGATGGGATGCTATTGTCGGGCGCTTGGCTGTTTGTTGCTAAAGGTCGCTCGAATGGCCGAATTCACCGCAGATAAACCCTGCTTGCTACCTAGGACGCACACACACACACACACACACACACACACACACACACACACACACACACACACACACACACATTTGAGACACATACACGCGTGTGACCCAACCTTTATGGTTTGGTTGTTCACTGTCGACAGATCGATACTCTGACAATGTTCGATACCGAAATTAAATTAAATGATATTACCCCCTCTCTTTCCACCAGCCCCCAAAAACACATTTCACGTGTTGGGAGTGTAAACAGATCCCAGGAAATACGGGAGGAATGTCACAGGACAGCTTCCACTGGTTATTGGGTGTGAGACCATTTGTGTGGTGTGTTTAGTATTTGTGGTGTGCCATTGTTATGGGCGATACGGGAAATACATTTTGGGGTCATGAAATATAGTCGAGCAAATTTATTGTAACCCACATTTGTGGTCGTAGATTTAAGGCGTGAATATCGCAAAAAGCTGTGTTATCGATGATGAGTAGGTAGTGGATTGAAGAAAGCTGGGTTTTCTGGTTTTATAGTATATTTCCTAAATGGTTTATCACTCTCCCAAAATGTAAATGTAGATGAATTTTGTCCTGACTTCTACCTTCCTCTTTTCTACCCCATTCTAGTAGATATGCATGCACATTAAGGTGCTATATACGTGCATGAAAAAAGTGTGCGGCTATTTTACACGATAATATAAACTAAGATGTTAACATATCATTGAGTATTTGAAAATATAATCATTAAAGTAGTGCAAACTATAAAACCTAAATAATATTTTTTTACACAATTTAACGCAACATGGGACTTACATTGAATCCTGCGTATGAGCTTGGAAACAATTGAAAAATCGATACATTATTTAAATATTTTTTGGGCCGAATTTTGAAACCCTGCCCCAAATTGATAAAGAGCATTCATTTGAAATAAAATACCTTTTTTTAACTTTCTAATAACTTTTTACTTGTCTAAGCTATCGGCATTTATTAATTATTATTTATAAATCTTAAATTAATTAAGAAAGAATTTTATATTTTTAAATAATGTTTTAGCAAAATATAGGCGAGCGCTATAGAGATGCTTTTGACAAACAAAAAAGTGTATATATATATTGGTTTTATAAAAATGTGTTTCGAATAAAATATTTGTATTATAAATAACTACATATTTGCATTGCTAAGTATTTTCACATCTTAAATATTTTCGTAGATATGATAATAAATTATAGTTTAAGCATCAGACTGGAGTCCTTAAAGTCATTTTAGCGGAATATTGATAGTAGCCATTTTGTTTGGAGTATTTATAAATGTTTTGAAATAAAATATAAAAATTTTAGTTGGAGCCGATTTTGAGAAAATAAAATTCTTTTTACCCTTCAGTAAACTACTCTTGAGTTTAGGGTTAGATATCTAATTTCAAAATCCCCTTGGGGCAGCCCTAAGAAAATCCTAAATACTAAGTTTTTGCCGGATCGGTAAAACAGTTTAGGCTCTAGTCCGAGGTAGACAGATACAAACGGAAATTCAAAAATATCTTTTTTGGATAGAAGGGGTGCGGAGAGGGGGGTTATGAAACTTCAACATTCATCAAAATTTCGAGTATGATTTTTATCACGTTCACAATACTTTATCTACCTGTAAGATAGCGAGAAAGTAAAAATGTTAGCGAAGAATAACGCGAAACTTAGTTTTTTTGAAATTATTATTATTAGCACCGCGTCTTACTACCCGTTCGGGTTATACGCACTTACGCTAATGTGTAATGGTAGGGTGATTGTGAGATGAAATGGAGGACCTACAGTTTAACGTGGAATCCTAACCACGGTGGAGGCCTGGCATTACTCACATCCTGAGATTAAAGAACGGCTTATAAACCTAGATTAATCCTCCTCATATCAAATAAAGTCATGTTTTGATGGGGTACAAAAGAAAATTGAAATACAACGAAGGATTGTTTTATAGGATTTTATGTAAGTTATATTATAATAAATTTTCCAAACAATTTAAAATATAATTAAATTTTTTAATGGGTCAATACTTTCACTTACATTTTGGTGAAAACAATATCCAAATATGTCACACTACTTTTAAATATTCTTTAAACCAGTAAACTCTTGCGAAACTTTCACACATTCAACCTTTCCTCCCCCCCCCCCC
>CABFVX010001451.1:57521-118807 GCA_902151425.1 Timema shepardi | reverse complement strand
CTACCACCACCACCACCACAAAATTATTGGCTGGCTACAGCCTTGACCCAAACTACTTCCAGTTGAGATCTGAACGCCAGAAATTGTGAATTAACTATTTAAATTAGTTGAAAAATACACCTGGACAACCATTACCTTTGGCTTTACGCAAGAAGTTCCCGAGTTTGGACCCGTGTTTCATTTTTCAACTAATTGAAATATTATGCCGGAGACGGCTGTATCCGTTATATAAGATAGTAACTCCATCTTCACAAGATTAAACGATATATATATATTATTCGCGTGTCTATCAATGCGGATAATATGGTAATAATTTCAATTTAAGGATATAAGGAAAGCGAGAAATTGACAGTGTTTTTTCAGTTTTTATAACAAAACTTTTTTTGGACAAAATAAATTTAATATCTCTTCTGCAAAAACATAGGTTTTAATTTTATTCATATGGTGATATCAACAGTTGTTGAATATCTGTCAAGAGTATAGTAGAATTAGATGAAAAACGTGTTAAATGAAAAGAAAATGTTGTCATTAAATTCCAGGACACGCTTTAAAGATATTCAAGAAATGTTGTTATCACCATATGAATAAAATTAAGATCTATGTTTCTACTTAACCAATATTTGAAGTTTTTTTTAAGTTTTGATATAAAGACTCAAAAACACATTTTCTCGCGTCCCCTACATCTCCACCTTGATATTAAACATATTATTATTTAGCACCACGTCTTACTACCCGTTCAGGATATACGCTTTAAGTACTAACTACGCTAGTGGATTAGAAATTGGGAAGGTAAAATTAGAGGAAGTGAACCCACATTTAAGTGGAGGGAAAGTGGAAAACCGTTTAGGAAAAACCACCCCCAGTTCACCCGACCGAGATTCGAACCTCGATCTCCCCGTCCTCAGCAGTCGAGCTCAACACGACTACCGCGTTATCCAACTACGCCACCGAGGCGGGTATTAAAAATATAATTATAAAAATGTGTTTTTCTGTTTATTATGAAACAATTCCGAGAGGAAACGGATTTATGGACTTGTTTGGTTTATTTCCCACAATTCCCGTGATATTCTGGGCTATTGTGAGTGCTTTATTGCAATGTACACCTGGGTTACACCAAACATGGACAAGCACTTAACAGTTGCACCACAAAGTTCAATAGTGAAGCGTAGATTATAAAACTGAATTGAACGCAAAGTAAACTACCAGAGGGTAAATAATATCATCCACCTTGTTTAGATTTCATTAGGATAATTTGGTTGACAATCAATGCGTACACTCAACAATATATTGTCTTTACGTTTTTATTAAATTTTTATTCATGTCCGATCTCATAATTTTAGCACATCACTGGCAAAATACTAAATGTGACCCATTTTAATAATGTTCCGGTCGTATTTTCATTTTGGATCGTAAATCACTACTCATGTGGGATATAATTACATCCTTAATACACCCAACCAGGATTTGAAACTCTTCTTTCACGCTACAGTTATTTAGTCAGACGTTTGTTCCACGTACCCTTCGATGTGTGTCCCGATCATTAGTAATGGCCAACTTGACTTAACAGACATGGTCTGAAAAAACATTTGAAATGATTATGTTATTTAAGAAATTAGTATACTTTACAGTCACTACTGTTTCCAACCTATGGTCTGTGTTAGCGTTTTATTCTCAAGCCACATATATTCTCCACTAACAGCTTGCTAGGCCTGTTGTAGTTTCATATGCCCTATAATCTAACTTAAAGACTAGGGCAGTAACAACATCCAGTCCCCAGCCATTAATTCATCAATGTTAAAGGATAAGATAGTGACCTGGCGGTCTAGGGGTAAGGCGTCAGACTTCTGTGCTGGCGGCCGGGGTTCAATCCTCGGTCCCGGCACAGATTTATCTGATTACCTAACCCTTCCTTCACCTCTGACAAGACATCTTGTGAATGTGGGGAATGCGAGGCCTCCGCCGTGGTTCGGATTCCACGTTAAACTGTAGGCCCTTAATTTCATCTCACAATCACCCTACCATTACACATTAGCGTAAGTGCGTATAAACCGAACGGGTAGTAAGACGCGGTGCTAATAATAATAATAATAATAATAATAATAATAATAATAATAATAATAAAGGATAAGACCACATTTAACCAATGATACATTCTTCGGCCATGCCTGTAATTGAACCAGGGACCCTTACCTCAGTAGACAGACACGCTACCGACTGAACTAAGCTGTAAAATAAATTAGAATACTATTTATTGTAATTGCCTACTTAAATAAAGAACCGTCCTAAATTATTGAATGAGGCTACTGACTAAATTATAAGCAATATGAAAGAAAGTTAATCTCAAGACAACGTTAATTTTGTAATTATATCTGCAACAATGACCATGCAATCTAGGTCGTTAGGCTTACAATTCCTATAGTTGCTGGTGGCAGAGAGATCAGGGTTTGAATACAACTCGGGCTTAGTAGATATTTCCCCCACTTATACTCTGTACAGTTACTACTCCAAGCTTTCAAAATTAGTACCGGTTAATTTATCCTTAACTACCTTCTTTGTTCCTAAACCGTAGATTAAGTAGCTATTTATTTTATTAATCGTATTACTATTTTCATTTTAATTTAGTTTAAGATAAATATTTTATAAATATGTTTCAAACTATCTTTATTAATAA
This sequence comes from Timema shepardi, assembly GCA_902151425.1. NCBI lineage: Eukaryota > Metazoa > Arthropoda > Insecta > Phasmatodea > Timematidae > Timema > Timema shepardi. The sequence goes on along the minus strand of CABFVX010001451.1, from coordinate 116,136 downwards.
TTGTTTATATGAAGCTATATTAAGTTTAGGTTTTTAGTGTGATAAATGTTCAGCTATATTAAGTCGCTACTAAATATGGGCTTTTCTGACAACTCAAGAGTAGTTCTACATTAGACACTTTAGTAAATATATCTAGTCAATTTTACAAGTTAAAGTCAGTTCAAATCTGATGTCAGATCGCCTCTGTAGTCTAGTGGTCATAATTCCTGGTTACAGAGCCAGAGGTCCCGGATTCGATTTCCGGTGCTTTAAGAATTTATTTGTTAAGAAGTGGGTCTTGAACGCTGTCAAACTCTGCATTGTGAGGACAAATGAGGAGCTACTTGAATGAATTGGTAGCGACTCCGGTTTAGGAAACTGATTGTTGAAGGGTTTGTTGTGCTGACCACATGGCACACACTATCCGCAATTGTTGATATTATCTTTGCCAACATACGGCGGCTACTAGGTCGGTATAGCTCTATAGCGGGCTAACACCATGGAGTTTATATCTCTAGTCAAAGTGACAAGGTATATTCGCAAAGCGGCTGAATTCAGAGCTATGTTTTGATTTCTTTTTAACTGTCAGAGAAGTCCAAAATGTCTTTCAATGGTCTATACCAACACGTATAAGTAAGAAAAAACATATACCTTGGAAAAATTAGTTATGTCCAATGGACAGAGTAAAACTCCGAAGTAGTAAATTATTGTGTTCGCACACAAGGGATTTGTACTGTTCTATAATTAACTAATTTAAAGTGAGAGTGTATGGAACGTGAGAAAATGTTTTGTTCTTTTAGAGCTTTTATAGTTAATTTTTTTTTGGTAAAAGAAAAATTGTTTCAGTACAAACATAATTTTCTTCGCGACTAAACAAAAATAATTTAAATACGTATTTATTTCATGATTTAATTATGTAAAATATAAATCTGTATTCTTAATTTTTATTTTCTCCCTGAAATAATTTTATTTTTTTCGTGAACCTTGGGCCATGGGTTGTAGACCCCCGCGCTAAACGTTTCACCCCCAAAAAATATAAATGCAGTATTTGATTAAACACTTTTAAATTGAAATGTCTTTCACTTATTAAAATGTTATACTAAAGTTAGCCCCATGTTTATTGATTGATGAGATCTACCTCTAATAACATATCAAAGACGTGGATGAAAGTTTGTCTATACAAGTGTTTTTAATTGGTAACATTACACTGCCTATGTTGGCACACCATGAAACCCACTACAAATAAGAACGGGCCTACTAAAGGTGACATAAGGAAGCAAGGGACCCAAAACATAAATATGAGGAGTTTTAATTAAGCCAGAGTCGTTCACGTTAGGAACAAAAAAAAATCCTCTCACCCCCTCTTAAGCTTCATATTTTTATTCAAACACTAAGAGTCTCAGACTAATAATCCTTGAGCTTTCATTTTGAAAGCCACCCCTGCTATAAAAACTTCCCCACTCTCTTTCTCTTGTTTATTCCGACAGATTTTTTAACATGCAAATGTTACCCACCCTTTTCGTAAAACCAAGCTGTTCCTTCCCCCCTCTCTCCAGACGACCATATTGGGCTTAACAATGGTGCTATTGTCAGGTTGTGCTTATGAGCTTGGTAAATTAACTGCTCTTTCTTATTAGTTAAGGGGTTCTTTTTATACACAGAAAATGTGTTGTGTGATATTTTCATCCCTGAAAAAAAAAAAAATGTTGGCCTGAATTATTTTAAAAACTAAACTTGAAGAGCTCTGTCAAAAAAGTAAAACTATAAAAAAAAAATTTTTAGTGTAGCACTTTTGGAAATTTTGTCTCACCGTGAATTAAATAACAATAGTATGTTTTTAATTTATTTTTTCAAAAACGTTTGCATGACGGAAAAAATTTTGTTTCCTTGGTTATTTTAAAAACAAGTATTTACGAAAATTCAAATAAGACAAAATAATCGTTTTTTAACAAATATTTTTCTTCACAACGCATTCAGACTATAAGGATTTTAATTATGCTTATACAGTTTGGATAAGCAAGCTGGATTTAAAAATAAAATATGTGCTCCCGTCTGTGTGAAAGTAAAAGAATAAATATAAGAAAAAACTACCTTAAGTACAACCTGCCGGGTTCTGAGCCCTGACCTTACCATCACCTGCAAGCCAGACCAAATGAACCTGACGTGTAGTTTTTATGCGCACCAATTTGGGTTTTATTTAAGTATATAATGAACAATTTATGAATTTAATTCATTTAATAATACTATATGGATACTTTAATAAAATTATAATTTATTTATGTACTGTAATTTAAGTGAAGGGTGTCACCTTTTGCCGTTAAAATACGATTCGTTGTTAGTGATGATAAATCTAATAAGCATTTAAGGGTAATGAACAAAATATTATCTTTACATGTGTTAAGGTTAATATTAGGTATATCAGTATGGGATTCTAAAAGCAATTAAATTTTTAGTTAAAATTTAGATAATTTATTTAATGGTTCTAACACCAAAATACACTTTAACTCAATACTATTTCTAAGAATTTAAGGCATTGGATTGTTAATTTAATTTTTCAAATTTTTCAAATTTTCCAGTTTCTAAAAAATAAAAATGATTAAATCCAACTAAATGAACACAAAAAAACCTAAAATATTTACTATAGACACTGCACTCTTATGCCTATTCGCTTCTACATTTATGTTAAAAGTGAAATTTCTAAGCCCTCGTATATTTAACGTGAGAGCGTGAAAACTATTCTGTTGTCAGCCTTCCCACGCGCTGCAACCGAAAGTTGTCTAAGAAATCTATTCATAACTTTTAACCTTCTTCGTGGAGATTGGCCGGTGGAAATTCTACTCACGTCTTTGTCGGTCACACTCACTCAACACGCTGCGCCGGTGGCTCAGATTACAGGGGCGGTGGAAAGCCGCATGAAAGGGTGGATTTAAAAAAAAAATCTTTTCTTTAAGAAGATATACCAAGTAGAATGGGTAAGATATTGGCAAAAGGGGACAATGGACTAAAGTTAGCTTAACACTATTTTTGCTTAGTACACGAATGATAAAATTAACTTTAGTGATAAATACAGCATATTTCAATGGTATTATTATTATTATTAGCACCGCGTCCTACTATCTGTTTACCATTACACATTAGTCTAAGTGCATATCGTGATTGCGAAATTAAATTTAGGACCTACAGTTTAACGTGGGATCCGAACCACGGTGGAGGCCTTGCACTCCACACATTCACAAGTTTTGATTAATACACGTCTTGTCAGAGGTGAAGGAAGGTTTTGGCAGTCAGATAAATCTGTTCCAGGATCTAGGATTGAACCCTGGACCCCCAGCACGGAAGTCTGACACCTTAACCCTAGAGCAACGAGTCACCCGAATGGGATTAAAAAGTGGTCGAAAAAATTCATTCTGTACACGGGAATCGAACCTGGGGAATTTTGGCTTAGTGCGACAATGCACTTATTACTGAGCTACTTATGAATCATCCCATGCTCGAAGAACTTCTACACAAGAGAGAAAAGCTGGAATGATCATCCTTAATGTACATCCTAGACTGCCTTAAGCTATGATAGAAACCCGCTTTCGTGGCATTGGCCGTATGGTCTAAGGGGCTCTCACAGTAGACTTGACTTCCGATGGCCGAGATCGAGGTTATAATCTAGGTTGGGTGTATTGAGGGTGGTTTTTAATAAATTGTTTTACAATCTTCCTCCCCGCAAATGCAGGTATAATTTCTGAAAATATAACCTTGCTAATACATAAAAAACCAAGAGCGTAATTATTAAATAAGCGTATAACCCGAATGAATATTAGGACTAGGTGTTAAAAAAACCAACAGAAATTTATAAACCGAATGGTTAGTAGGCCTAAGACGCGGTGTTTAAAGAAAGACCCGGAGCATGGGAAGATTTCTGAATAGCTCATTGGTAGAAAATTGACTTACCAAGTAAAAGGTGCGTTTTAATTTCCCTTTTGAATTTGCCATTTTCCAACTAAATTTAATTAAAGCATCCATTCAGTAAACAAAAATTTATAAAATAAATTTAGGGTGTTCGATAACAAGATGCTTAGGTAGATAATTCCCTCCCCCCCTAAAAAAAGATGAGATTATATATTGGTGAGTTACATACCATGTACTCATCACTAGGTTTTTTAGAGTGGTAAATCTCGTAATATATTGTGAGAAAGACATGTAGTGTGAATGGTAGAATCTAGAACCGTGTTCAGGGTTCTGACTGGTAAGGGGGGATGACCTAGATGCAGATTAAAATGGTATTAAAATGTACCAGAAGGAAATAGGGTGTAAATAGGTGGACTGGTTAGATAGGGACAGATGGCATACATTTGTAAGGTGTGAAAACTAAATTCCTATTTCCTATTGCCTTAAGAGTAGACAAGACCGCTTTATATTAAATATATTTAATTTATTAGAACATGACTTATAATCAAACTCATTTATAGAACAAATTAAACACCCAGTTAATTCATCATTTCGAGAGGGAAAGTCATAATTTACCTTCTGGTTAATTATTTTCAGGCCCGGTGAATAATCGTACCAGGGTCCTGAGCTCACTATAAAGACGCGGTACAAACTAAGCTCGAGGGTTAAATGGTTATTAAGTTAAGTAGATTGTGTAAATAAACTTACTAAATTCAAAACAATAAAACGATAGAATAACTATACTTAGGGGTAACGGGGGATGGAACTGTATAGTCCCAAGGTGTCCAAGCCCACCCCCCTTTTAAGTTTTCGTAACTCGACCATTTCGAGCCACAACACCCACGCCTGCAACCACACATCATTAAACCACAAAACCCTATGCTCGTGCCAGGAGATGAAATAGGTAATTGTACGCAATGCTCCAGCGTAGAGCGGAAAGGGAAGGGGGGAATCCCCACCACCGACCCACTTTCCGTCCATAAACTGGGGAACCATAATGCAATCCCGGGTACATCCGGTACGCTCTCTCTCTCTCTCTCTCGCAATAGCTCATCTCCCCGGAACTGGAATCCAATCAGATTGCTCGACGCTCAATCATTGCCGTTGGCCGCTAGATGACTATTCCCGCGGCGTCGGTGGTGGATGTGGGTAACTCGTCATATGATCTGGGCCACCCGCGACGGGGAACATTGCATTATGGGTCCATGGGAAACCTCACCCGCCCCCCCCCTTTCAATCTCCTAATCCCTCAAGGCTATTGGGCTTCAAATCAACCGTTTGAACACTGCAGTGAATCATCAGTTGCCTGAATTCGTTTCCGTTAAAGAAAAAGGAAAACTTTAAAAACGGATCTATTCCTTTCCGTTAACAGCATGAGATGATTTGCATACTAAGGTAAATTTGTTATATTTAGACACAGTCCAATCTTTATATAAAGGACCTTTTACAAAACGTTTGGTTAGCCAGCATCATCAACATTTTACTTTGGTGTTTTTTATATGTATTGATAATGGTTATCAAAATTTACAGCTAAATATCACATGAGCTGAAGAAGGAACACATACAATTATATATAGTGGCTTTCGAGCTATTTGATAAGACCCTTCTTATGAAAATTGGACTGTAGCTTACACTTACCGCCAGAAGTAAAGGTACTGACTGGCCTATGGAGGTTGGAATAAGAAAGATGCAAAACCCTGCTGGATGTGCTGGAGGAATTTTATCTATGATCATTATTTCTTCAGAGTAACAAATTATGGAACGATTTATTTTATAAAAGCTTTCCTTTGAATCTTCAAAAACTTAGATTAGATAATTAATAAATAACTTTTGTGTTACATATTTTATACTGCTATAAATCCACATAGATGATTCAATGACAATGTTTACCCACATCCAGATGAGCTATAAACTTAAAATTTGGCAAACCTATAGCTTCTAGCCTATAACCGACGAGAAAGTTCAAAAAAGACAAAATTTAACCGCCGAAAAGAATTCAAAATTTCGGAGCAACTTAAGAGTCAGTGCGGACCTTTATTTGGAGGTCTCTTGTGGCTAAACGGTAAGACTTATCAAAAAACAGCATTGGAATTACATTAGCTTACATCCACTAGCAAAGAAAACTAGCGCGTAATAATTAAAAAAAATATTCTTCCTTGATAAAAGTTGGATAAAAAAATACTATTTTATTTTATCACTGCGTCTTACTACTTTTCAGGATGTGTTTATTTGATAATCATTCTATAAATAATATTTAGCACCACGTCTTACTACCCGTTCGGGTTATACGCACTTACGCTAATGTGTATTGGTAGGGTGATTGTAAGATGAGATGGAGGACCTACAGTTTTAACGTGGAATCCGAACCACGGTGGAGGCCTGGCATTCCCCACATTCACAAGATGTCTTGTCAGAGGTGAAGTAAGGGTTTGGTAATTAAAAGTGAATTGTCAACCACTTACTGACCAAGTAATATAATGTATTTCCTGACTATTATTTTCCAAATTTTTCTCTCTAATATCATTATTGCTGGTTAAAATTGTTCCTAAATTTCTAAGAAAATAAAGTAAAGTCTTATATCAGGGCATTCCTTACGAACTTGTTAAACACATCAGTTGAACCACAATTATTGATATCAAATCCTCAGCCTAACTAATCGAAAATATGAAGAATACAATGAACCCATTCATATATAATACAATAATTTAGGAAGAGCAGGTGTTTGAACGATGCTATCCTAGACCTAAACCTGACCTTCCGAAACTCCTCTAAAATTGGGGTTGACCTTACCATGAATAATTAAATAATTCCAATAAGACCCGCTTATATATAATTTCAATAAAACCCACTTATATATAATTTTAGTAAGACCCGCTTATATGTAATTTTAATAAGACCCGCTTATCTATAATTTCAATAAGACCCACTTATCTATAATTTCAATAATACCCACTTATCTATAATTTCAATAAGACCCACTTTGGTGTGTGGGTGTATATATATACCGAAGTGGTTCTTATTGAAATTTAGTTATTAATGGTCCAGTCGACCCCAGATTCAGAGGAGTTTACACACACACACACACACACACACACACACACACACACACATATATATATATATATATATATACATATATTATAAATATAGATGTATGTATATATATACATATATTATAAATATAAATGTATATATATATGTGTATATACACACACACACACACACCGAAGCGGGTCTTTTTGAAATTACTCAGTTACCCATGATGAATGATCTAACTCAAAATATTTTTTCTCAAATTTAATGTACACTGTATCAGTTTTAAGAACAAGTTAATGACATGGTGTCTTGAAATTTAAGGTTGGAGTGTAAGTAACGTGAGTTAAGGGAAGTATGTTTGCAAGCCAGGCCTCCACCGTGGTTCGGATTCCACGTTAAACTGTAGGTCCTTCATTTCATCCCATAATCACCCTACCATTACACATTAGCGTAAGTGCGTATAACCCGAACGGGTAGTAAGACGCGGTGCTAACAATAATTATAATAATATGTTTGCAATTTTTAAGGCAAAATATTTTCTTTGCCAAAATAAATAAAATGGTGCTCCAGTAAAATTATAGAGCTAATTTTTTTTTCCACATAGTGATAACAACAGTTATTTATATTTATCATGATCATAGCGGAATTATATGATAAACATTTTAAATAAAAAGAAAGACATCCTAGACAGATATATAGGAACCTTTGTGGTTATCACGTTAAGAAAAAATAATCTCTTTATGTTTCTACTGGATACATCTTTGATTTCCTTGAGAAAAAGAAATGGTTTTAGATAAAAAAAAACTAAAATATGTCCATTTACTTGAGTTATCTCCATTCCCAACTTAAGCTTACGATTTACGATCTTGGGGTATCTCAGGTCACTAATTAAATTCAAATCACTTAATACTGCACGATACTATTCTGGAAGTAAGTTTACAATTTCAAACATCTATAAGATTTGGATTAAAATCCTACCAATAATTAATTAAACCTTACAGTGATAAAAGACGAGCTACTATCTTAATAATAATATATAATTAAATATGCGCTTAATATAACTTGTGATTACAAAAGTGGTTACATAAGTCATTAATATTTATTGTTAAATAGTATAGTTTTAAGGAAATTAACCATGAAGTTACTTTAAGACATTAAAATTTATTGTGTAAAGAAGTTGGTGGTATAGTAAATATAGTGGCTTCCATTAAAAATATACCTTATATTTCGATTTTAGTAAATTATTACTATACCAAAGACCCTTGAATATTATTTCAAATTAACATGTTGTACAGTATTGAAAGACAACAAATACTCTAATATTTTAGCACCGGCTCTTACCACACGTTCGGTTCATACGCCTAGCAATTTTTAATACACTATCTAAGTCAAATAGATTTTGCTAAACGTTTGCATAATATGATTTAAATATAAAATTAATTACATATATATATATATGAAAATATTTTGTTCCTGAATTAATAGATGTAGAGTGAAAAGCAGTCCCTACTCTCGACTATCTAAAGAGGCTACGGTTCAAACACCAGTCGAGTTCAATTAAAGTAGTTTTTCCTAGATATACGTTTTCAATTATCTCTCCGAACTAATTATGTCGTATCATCTTATTTATTAGCCCCTTTCAGTTTGTTTCCTATAATTGGCATGTGTAAGTTACTAGCAACCAGTATTCTGGTATTAAATTGTTATAATAATTAAAGTATCTATGTGATTGAAATATTATACATCTGAAACTTAGAAAAGTATTTAAAAATAGTTGTCTAGTATTTTATATTATTAAAATTAAATGTTTATACATAGTGGAAAAGCACACAAATAAAAATTACACTACAACAATTTATAAATATAAATTAACTATCCAGCAGCAACTCTCCACTTCTTTAAAGTAAAGACAATATAATTATTATAGAAATGAGAAATTGACCAATATTAATAAATTGTACAATCGTTTCTCTTAACAAATGTATTTCAGATATTTATTATCATACTTTCAGCTTCTCCGTGAAACCACGTATTTTATAACGATTAAACAAGAGGCTTTGGCTTATTTCTTAAGGGAACTACCAAGACCAGTGCTAATTATTATACCAATCCATTTGATAAATTTCTCGGTAGTCGAGGGCGGACTTAAGTCGTTCTTCTTTGACAGTTGCTTCACTTCCTTAAGCTCAAATTTTTGTACACTATCTTAACTATTCCTTCTTTGTCGCTACCTTATTAGTGTATATGTGTAATGGTAAGGCATGAAACATTGAAATTGAATTATACAAAGTTATGTTTGAAGTCGTATTTTTGTACTAGTAAATCAAAAACCATTTCAAAAAGTAGCAGACAATTTTATTAATTAAGTGTATGTGGCCTATTTAAGAACGATGCTCCTGATATTTTCAAGTTATTTGGATTTTAGTTTATTTAAATATGCACTCATTTTCATACAATAATCGGGAATACAATTTGCAAATGGAAAAAGAGAGTTTACCGTGAAAAAATATATGATTAATTCAAATAAGAAAAAAACTAAGTCCAATAACTTTTTCTTATATAATAAAACGACTGCTAAATTTAATTTTTATGTATATTTTCACCGTACCCTACTACCTATTTGAGATTAACACATAGGAACTGATTGCATTAATGTGTTTTATTTAAATAAAGTTCAATTTAGATGTAGTGTACCCGCCTCTGCGTAGTAAATAATCTAGGGGGAAAAAAATCACCCTCAAAACACCCTATCAGTATTCGAACAGTGATCTTCCCATCATTGGCAATCCAGTATATTAAGATAGTCTTTACTTAGAACAATTCACCACCGAATCAGGTTAACATTTGATATTAGAATGTTTCTGAAATTTTGAACTAAAAAAAAAGTGTATACAACAAAAATAGGCATAGGAGCGTTTTCTTTTTTTAATCAACTAACCTTATAAGAGAAAAACTTACTAAAATATATATAATAGAACAGACAGAACAATCCAGTTCCCCAGTTATACATTCAGTGATGCAAAGAAAGAAGGCCCAAATACATTCAGTGATGCAAAAAAAGAAGCCCCAAATACATTCAGTGATGAAATAAAGGAAGCACCAAATACATTCAGTGATGAAATAAAGGAAGCCCCAAATACATTCAGTGATGCAAAAAAGGAAGCCCCAAATACATTCAGTGATGCAAAAAAGGAAACCACAAATACATTCAGTGATGCAAAAAAAGGAAGCCCCAAATACATTCAGTGATGCAAAAAAGGAAGCCCCTAAATCATCCTTAATAAATATTTCAGCTCTGCCTGAAACCTTGGCATGATAAATAAATAAAGGCGTTTTGTTTACATTTGGACCATAATGAGGCTAGCCATAAGGTTTTTTAATTTCAATAATATTGTACTCCTGTAAATAAGATTATTTAATTGCATGGTCATAAAGTTACTAGTAATTCTGTGAACCATTTATCTCGCTTCCTTCATTTGATTGTAACCTCTAAATTTTAAGTTCACTATATGATCAGACTGATTATATCAGCACACGAGAATTTCTATGAGCGAATGTGAAAGGAACCAACAATTTTGCCATGGAAAGTATGTTCATATACCTTCCAGAGCTCGTTTACATGACACAATTCACATGGAACCGACGGCTTTACTTGACCTCCAAAGGAAGTTAGGCTACAGATTTGTATCGCTCAAGAAAAACCCATCAACCCCAGCTAGGTTTGAACCCCAGAACATCGGTTCCTGATGCGAGCGCTTTACCCCAAAACCATCGAGGTCACAGACAAGGATATACCTTGTATATGACCGAGATCAACTATTACCTTTACCACAGTCTTAAGATTTCTCTTTGGATTTAAAGTTGAAATATTTCCTATAATTTTTCTTTTCGATCTGAAGTATATTATTTTCCTTGCTGATAAAGCTAGATGGCAAACAAATCAATACTATATTAAATAATACATTATATTCCTATAGAATAAACATTGTTAAGTGGTTTAAAATTTTAGTTTAGCAATATGACCTAGATGTCAAAATTAAAAAAAAAATCGATTTTATAAGAATAAATTAAAACCTCTTGAGATGCGCTACTAAATGTTAAACCTTCTGAGCGACTACCATAGTTAAACGGGCAACTAGTTTAAAAAAAATGATATAGGCCTACACACATTGCTCGGCTTTGGTTCAAAGTACGCCACTGCCAAATTTAATTAAAATTTGTCAAAATATTTGATTTTTTTTATAGCGGAACAAAGATCCACAATAGACAAACAATTTAAATAACAAATGGCCAAGAGAAAACAGTATCTAGATACGCTCAGTCAATTACAGATTTTTAAAAGAAAAAAACAACATGAACTATTTAATGAGAGTAAGTTTGTGATCATTTGGTAAGAAATAAATTATAAATGTATATTTATTTAATATAGCTATTTAAATTACAAAAAAATTTGATCGACATCAACCAGTAAATAATGAGTATAATATCTTAAGATAGCCCATTTCGGTGGTTGTACGGTCTTAGGCACTACTCTTACAGTAGACTAGATTTCCGATGAAGGGGAGGTTCAAATCTCGGTCGGGTGTACTGAGGATGGTTTTCTCAAAGTGGTTTCCACTCTCCCTACAAGCAAATGCAAGTACACTTCCTCTAAATATAACCTTTTAAACCCTAAAATCCCCAACGACCTATAAGTAAGACATGGTGTTAAAAATAAAACTTAAGTTGAATACATTTTTTGGGGACATATATGCATCCAAATATTTACTGTATTTAGTATATTTTAGTATATATTATATAGTATTTAAATTACTATCCTCTAACAAAGTACTTATTATTGACTGCTTGAGACAGAACTAACTTTATTGTAATGCAAAAAACTATAACAATTATATTGATATTTGTAATTAATTGTTTATTATAATATTAAAACTTGTCATAAAGAGTGTACTGGTGTTTCTTGTTATAAATACAACTAAAGAAGTATCAAAGTCATAATTTCAGAACATGAGGTGCCTACTAATGTTGGTTTTGTTGGTATCTGTGGGGGCGATGAGGCTAAGGGATCCCAGAAGAGATCTTTTGAGAAGTTCACCTTACAACAAAATGGAGGAGGAGCCTTGCTTTCATCCCAAAACGTATCCGGAGTAAGTAAATTTACCTATTTGCACGCCTTACTACCCGTCCAGGATATCTGCGTAGCTACAATAATGAGAAGGACGAGGGAGCTGAAATTAAAAGAAGTAGTTACTGCACTAACGTATAAGCAGAGTGCGAAGCCATTTGTGAAATAATAAACCTCAGCACACCCGGCTTGGATTCAAACTATGTTCTCACAGTCTGGGAAAAACCCAGACTAGATGAGACAGACACCTTGGCATGTGCGCCCACTACCAAAGATAAGGTTAATTAGTAATTCATTTGGAGCTAGCATCACCCCATTAGCGAAAATTTCCACATCTTCAGCGGTAGCTTAGTAGTCTAGGCTCGAAATGAGCTTAGTCGCCAATGACAAAGAGGGCTAGGTAGTTCAAATCTAAAGGAATAGTTTTCCACGTGCGTTTTACCCGATCCTTCACGTGGGTTGAAACTTCTAACTCGCAAAACATGTAAAAGTACCAAAAAAATATTCCAAAATGAATATCAACACACAGGATTCCAATAATTGTAATTACTACACCAGTCGTATGAAGAGGGTCATAGTTAAATTAATTAAAATTAATTGAAATATGACACCAGGATATGGGAATCGAAGCCGCCTTTGGCTTTGTGCGCCAATGAGCTACCAATAAGCTATCAGGGCTGAATCCCGAATAGCTCAGTGATGGAGCATTGACACACTTTGTCAAAAGTCTTGGGTTCAATTTCCATGTCCAGGTATAATTTTTCAACCAATTTAAATTAAATACCCCAGAGGTACACCCCTAAGGTTTCCTTAAGTACGGAAGTTTATCTAAAGTTTCAGTTGCTATTTTTCTTGGTCTCGGTGTCTCGTGTTAGACAGAAATCATGCAGTCTAAAAGTGTAAGAATTGAGATATGTAGAAGCTAAACCTTATAACCTATTGTAACGTGGGGGGCGCACGTGACCTGGGAGGGTCACAGGCCGTTCACACGTGGACGTGTGAACCACGAGTTCTTTTAGAGATATTGGGGTATGCTGCCGACCAAACACGAATGAAAATTCCCGCGGAATATTCAAAGTTTTAATTATTAAAATTATCACTATGTACACACACCGATTAACTGTACATATAAACTAATTTCAACTAAACAAGTCATAAAATAAAATAAAAAGAGTCTTAATCAAGTCTGTAAATTAATAAACTAATAGAACACATAAAAATATAAGTAAATTAAATAAACAAATTAACAACTATAAAACACCTAATAACTATTCAAATATTTAAAAGACAGTCACAAAAATGTTCATTAACACAGTATTCTAAAAGGATAACAAAAGTCACTTGTCTCACGCACGATACACGGCGATGACCCGCAATACACGAACACTGGACTCGCCGGTCCGCTCACTGGACACGCAGGTCCGCTCACTGGACACGCAGGTCCACACACTGGACACGCAGGTCCGCTCACTGGACACGCAGGTCCGCACACTGGACACGCCGGTCCACACACTGGACACGCAGGTCCACACACTGGACACGCAGGTCCGCTCACTGGACACGCAGGTCCACACACTGGACACGCCGGTCCACTCACTGGACACGCAGGTCCACACACTGGACACGCAGGTCCGCTCACTGGACACGCAGGTCCACACACTGGACACGCCGGTCCACTCACTGGACACGCAGGTCCACACACTGGACACGCAGGTCCGCTCACTGGACACGCAGGTCCACACACTGGACACGCCGGTCCACTCACTGGACACGCAGGTCCACACACTGGACACGCAGGTCCGCTCACTGGACACGCAGGTCCACACACTGGACACGCCGGTCCACTCACTGGACACGCAGGTCCACACACTGGACACGCAGGTCCGCTCACTGGACACGCAGGTCCGCACACTGGACACGCCGGTCCACTCACTGGACACGCAGGTCCACACACTGGACACGCAGGTCCGCTCACTGGACACGCAGGTCCACACACTGGACACGCCGGTCCACTCACTGGACACGCAGGTCCACACACTGGACACGCAGGTCCGCTCACTGGACACGCAGGTCCGCACACTGGACACGCCGGTCCACTCACTGGACACGCAGGTCCACACACTGGACACGCAGGTCCGCTCACTGGACACGCAGGTCCACACACTGGACACGCCGGTCCACTCACTGGACACGCAGGTCCACACACTGGACACGCAGGTCCGCTCACTGGACACGCAGGTCCGCACACTGGACACGCCGGTCCACTCACTGGACACGCAGGTCCACACACTGGACACGCAGGTCCGCTCACTGGACACGCAGGTCCACACACTGGACACGCCGGTCCACTCACTGGACACGCAGGTCCACACACTGGACACGCAGGTCCGCTCACTGGACACGCAGGTCCGCACACTGGACACGCCGGTCCACTCACTGGACACGCAGGTCCACACACTGGACACGCAGGTCCGCTCACTGGACACGCAGGTCCACACACTGGACACGCCGGTCCACTCACTGGACACGCAGGTCCACACACTGGACACGCAGGTCCGCTCACTGGACACGCAGGTCCACACACTGGACACGCCGGTCCACTCACTGGACACGCAGGTCCACACACTGGACACGCAGGTCCGCTCACTGGACACGCAGGTCCGCACACTGGACACGCCGGTCCACTCACTGGACACGCAGGTCCACACACTGGACACGCAGGTCCGCTCACTGGACACGCAGGTCCACACACTGGACACGCCGGTCCACTCACTGGACACGCAGGTCCACACACTGGACACGCAGGTCCGCTCACTGGACACGCAGGTCCGCACACTGGACACGCCGGTCCACTCACTGGACACGCAGGTCCACACACTGGACACGCAGGTCCGCTCACTGGACACGCAGGTCCACACACTGGACACGCCGGTCCACTCACTGGACACGCAGGTCCACACACTGGACACGCAGGTCCGCTCACTGGACACGCAGGTCCGCTCACTGGACACGCCGGTCCACTCCCATGCCGTACACACTACCGCGGCACGCGCCACACGAACTCCCGGACTCTTCAGTCGCGAGCCAAGAACTGCCTTGAGGCTACCGCTGAGCTTGTATTTATAGGGGTGGTGAGAGCTGAGGGTCTGGAATCCTCCACTTCTAGAATAAAAAGGATCTAGACCCCTCTAGACTTGTCTCCGTCCTCCCCCCCATACCCCTTCGGCCCCTCTGATCCTCCAGTCAAGCGAGAAGGTCGCCGCCCACCCGCCAGACAAGGAGGGAGACAGAGATAACAAGGAGCGCAGATACAAGGGACAACAACGAGAACAGGCCGGTCCCGCTGCCAGACTCTAATCTTGTTACACTATATACATATTCTCAAGTTTCCTTCAGTATATGTGATCATTATTCACTTAAAATGGTTTTTGGAGTTATCAATACCAATGACCTCGTAACTTTAGACGTTAAATTTATAATATTTAAAAAAATAAAACAAAATAAATCTTAGATACACATCCCAAGTTTTCCTTAAGTATGAAGATTATGTACAATTTAATATTGTTTTTGTTTTTATTTTAAGATACTAGAAATTGTGACTAAGCGGTTAAGGCATCAGAATCAATATGTAAAAGTAAAAAATCTACGCTTATGCGTAACTTCCCAAGGTTCATTAAATAATTATTAAAAGTTTCATCTGCCTAAGTTTATTAGTTTTTGAGCAACCTGCCCTTGTGACCATGCTTACTAAGCTGTATTTTAATTGATAAGTGAGCTGTATTTTAAATAATCAGTTATATTTTTGCCCAAAACATAATTATAAACGTAAAATAAAATAAAACCAAGATGTCACCTAAGAATGGGATAAGTTAAACAAATAACCAAAACGAACTCTAACTTCTCTATGAATTTAATTATGTTGTAATTTCTCTTTGGATTTAAAGTTGATTTTTCCTTGTTGATAAAGCTGATTAGAAAGACAATGAATAATACATATTACATTTATATATATTCATAGAATAGCATATAAGTACCCAGCATTGCCCGGTGGAAATATTTAGGGTAAAAAGGGTATTAATGTTAAAAAAGGGGGTAAAAAGTGCAAAGCGGGCAAAATGGTTGGAAGTTAAATCCAATTTTAGAAATAAAAAATGGTTAAAAAAGATAAGTGTAAAGGATAGAAAGTGTAAAAGATATTAAAAGGGTGAAGGGCGGTATTGGTAAATAGGGCAAAAGGGTATAAAGTGAATCCGATTAGAAAATGTTTAACAAAACTTGTTAAAATCGGTAGGTAGAGAGGTTAAAAGTTTAAACGGGATTAAAAGGGGGAAAATGGCAAAAAATTCAAAAGGCCAAAAATGGTTATGAAGGGCAAAAGGGAAAAACGGGCAAAAAATAAAACTAATACCAATCGAAAGGGTAGGCTCTAACGTGTAAAGAATAAAAATGGCAAAATGGTAAAAATGACCAAAAGGGTGATAAAGTTAAAAAGGGCAAAACTAAATTCTAATCAAAGCATTAATATTTCGGCTTCCAGGCACACATGTTCGTGCACAAGGGCTACCATAACTCGCATCGCATAACTGTATTAAATGTAGTGATAGATATAACTTGCGGCGATAATATATCTTCATTTCTTTGTTTTTAATTTGTAACAATTATATCCACATCTTCAAATTCTGGCTTCGTGTTTCACACGTTCGTACACAGGGGCTACGCCCATGACAGACTTACAAACAAACAATTCTTTTTATTAATATATCAATATAGGTAATGACATAACAGTTGTTCACGAGGATTAAGACGTGTCTCTCAATGTATGTCAACATTTTAAATAATACACATTAAGTGCACGCCCTAATGTTTGCCAGAATACGTATACTAGGTTTAATCTTTAAAGGTTTCTTGGGTTTGGATCTACGTAACTGCAAAACCACAGATACATAAACACACATCCCATTCTGTTTAAATTATGACAACATGTAAACGAATTGGCTCTATAGTAAGAAATTACTATTATTATTAAAATTATTATTATTATTATTATTAGCACCGCGCGGTTATACGCACTTTACGCTAATGTGTAATGGTAGGGTGATTGTGAGATGAAAATGGAGGACCTACAGTTTAACGTGGAATCCGAACCACGGTGGAGGCTTGGTATTCCACATATTCACAAGTTGTGATTATCACACGTCTTTTCAGAGGTAAAGGAAGGGTTTGGTAATCAGGTAAATCTGTGCCGGGACCGAGGATTGAACCCCAGACCCCTAGCACAGAAGTCCGACACCTTAACCCTAAGCCGCCAGGTCACCAATGTGAAATTGTTTAAGAAATATTTATTTAAAAAAAGAAAAATTGTAGCCATTCAATAATTATATTATTTTTCAATCAATCTTATTAAAGCAAATTGTTCCCTTCAATATGAAAAAATAAAGATCACCCCCTAAATATGTTGGTATTATTTTGTAGAAATTAACATTGATATTGTTAAAGAAAAGTCTTAGTGACCAAACTTTTTCCCCGTGAACAATTCATCTTGGATAAGTTTAAAAAATATAGTAATTTAGATATTTTGGCTTATTTTATTCTTTGTGGTTTTTTTCTTTTTCCAGTGCTCAAGTGTACAGATTATTTCCAAATTCAGAACAAGTGTCTATTATACTCAATGAATTAAACACAAATTCTGGTTTTAAAATGTACAGTGAAGATTTTGTGGCTGGAAGACCTATCGACATAATTGTCTATCTTGAGTATGACCAAAATTTCAACAAATCTATCACTACTCATAATATAGCCACAACACTCATAAATAAAATATACCTCGACAGGTTTGTATTATCCTATTATTTTATTTACTAGCTAGAAATATGTCTCAAACTATAAAATGACTTGTTTTAATGACAAATGTTAATTTTAATGACAAATGTTAATTTTAATGCAAATATATTAATACAAATTACCTAATAATTTTCAAAGAGGTATGTATTATATTTTTATTAGTACATAGGTTATATTAATGTGACACTTTGTTAGGGATATTGCTATCCCGCAATAAAACTAGCTTAATATAATAGCACATTGATTTAATCTAGACCAAGTAATAATATTAATGTTTATTTTTGTATTTATTTTATTTTCCCTCACAGGATGGATGATTGTAACGAAGAAGAAGATGCGGATAACTCCAGAAATATTTATCTTTAAAGCAAAACAACTTTATTAGATGTACCTGACTAACACTTTTGTAGCCATGGCAATTAATTTAATTAATATTTAAATTAAAACTATCTAGAAGTCACTGTAGACATTTTGTGTAAATAATTTGTAAGCTTAAACTTTAATTTTGCTAAGATTTTATTGAATAAAAGTCTAAGTTCCTTTTGTCAAGAAAACACAATAATTTATTTAAGCTAAATACTAAGCAAATCTATATGACATATTCATTGATAATCTAGCTTTGTTTTATTATTAATTAGGTAGTATATTTAACAACATTGGAATAATGTAATGGATTATGATTATAAATATAGCACCTCAACCGTCAGAGATGTAAAAGATTAATGTTATTTTATTATAGGTGACATATGCTGTCAGAAGCACTTACTATGATGAAAATGTTATTTAATATAATGCTATTGATAATACAGACATGCAAATCGATACACTTTAACATATTGTACTTGATGGGTAACTTAATTAAATATGCAAGAGAGTATATAATTTTAAAACTTACCAATATCTTACAGGTTTATTGAAAAATGTTGTATAACTCACCTGGAACAAACAAATTAAAAGTGATATAGCTATGTTTTCAAAATAATATACATTGTAGCCATATAAATAATCATATGAACATTTTTTTTCCATGATATATTGTAAGACCAAACTCAGCTCAAAATAGTATATTGAAATTTTTTAATTATTATTATTATTTAGCACCGCGTCTTACCCGTTCGGGTTATACGCTTTAACTAATTTCGCTAATGGATTAGGAATTGGGAAGGTTGAATTAAATAAAGTGAACCCGCATTTGCGTGGAGGGAAGTGGAAAACCATTTAGGACCCTCCCCCCCCCCAGTTTACCCGACCGAGATTCAAACATCGATATCCCCATCCTCACCGGTTGAGCTCAACACGACTAGCGCGTTAGCCAACTACGCCACCGAGGCGGGTGAAAAATTTAAAACACTGTCATTGGAACTTAAAACCACCAATTTTTTTTAATTTAAATTAATTCAATAGATATAGTATTTTGTTCTTTTTTAATATTGTTGTGGTCATCTAACGATAAGTATATGTTTTATTTAATTATTTAAAAATAATAACTCAGCCTCACCCCCCTTCTCCTAACAACGAATTCAATTTTTATTTTATTTTTGCCCAAATATACATATCTACTTTACAGCAATTTCACTTTCTAGCTTTCACCTTTAAAGTAATATGACTGTATCTTCTGCTTTTCCCCTCCTCGCCGAACCAGTACCAAATTCTAACACTTGTTCGGTACCGTACTTAGTGAACGGTATAAAAGCACACATGGGAACTCCTAGAGCAAGCGACTTATTGCTCGAGAAATTTTCGACTCCCTCGTCCTATATCGACTCGACATTCCAGTAAAATTTTATGGAAACGGCAAATGGGTGTAGAGGGACGACTAGTAAAAAAATAAGAGGTAGATTTTGTCTGGTGGAGGATTTGGGAGGGATGAGGGTGCAGGTTTACACAAAACTTACGAGTTCATGCGTGTTTTTTTTTATGTATTACACTCATGCAAGGTTATATCATAATGAATATAAAGTTTAGAGCTTAAACTTCTTGTTAGTTTGTCTATCTATGGGGAATTTTGGAATTGAATTGCAAAGCTAAGATAACAGTTTTTACTCATGAGTCTTCCTTCACAATTTACTTAGTTTTTTTTTTCATTTGCGATATTAAAACTACACTTTATAAATTATTTTAACTTAAGATAGTAACATTTAACAAAGGCCACTCGGCTGTGGTGGGGGTGGATAGCGACCTACAGTTAATGTGTGCTATGTTTAGGATGAGTCAATACACACATTTTTTATTCAAGTAGCTGCTCATTTGTTCTAGCGAGGCTGAGTTTGACCCCGTTCTAGACCTATTGCTTCACGAATAAATTTTGGAAGTGCCAGTGATCAAACCCGGAACTTCTGAATCCGTAGCCAAGAATTTTAACCACTAGACCACAGAGGTGGTAAAAAAAACTAAAATATATCATAGAAAGGATTTGTTAAATAGCTGCTAAATTTTGAGGCATATAAAAAACATGATAAGATTTATGATATACCAATCTATTATTTAAATGGCATCTATTTTCTTCAACATTCATCAATGATTTAAGAGTTGCTTCCTCAACATTCATAAATTATTTAATAGTTGCCGTATCCGAAAAGGGCCAGAAAAATATGGTCACCCCAGGTAAATATGACGTTTCAGTTAATAGAGATCCACTTCAGTGGCCGACTGGTTTAAGGCGCCACTACCGCAATAGACTTGACTGCCAATGGTGGGGAGATCGGAGTTAGAATCCAAATCGGGTGTATTTATTGGGGTTTTTACTTGAATGGTTTTAACCTCTCTCCCCAAGAAAATGCGGTTAACTTAATCTAAAGTAAATCTTTCTCATCCCCAACACACGAGCGTAAACTGATAGTAAGACGCGATGCTAAAAAAAAAAGTTCCAGGTAACTTTATCTGTAATTTAAATTATTATTTTTTATGCTAGCTGATGTTTTCTTGATATATTCCAAGTATAAAGTAAAGTAGCAACACATCTCTTCAAACTATCGCCAAAGCCCGAATTCAGAGACGATGACACGCCAGTATATTTTGTCCCTCCCTCACATCCTTTCCAACTTCCAAGTTCTGCCCTAAGGTGACAAGGAACTGCTGGCACTTAATGTATGGGAAAAGTGGGCAAGGGTGGGTAGATAATAAGTTTAAGGAGGGAAAGATGAGGGGACCGGCATCGTTCCCCCCACAACTGTGGACAGAAATAAACCCACAGATCTTAACCGTGGGAATCCTAACACAAACTGTGGTCCGAAACTTCTCCTACTTACGGACGTGGTGGACTAAGTAAGGTTTTCTTGTGCATTACGACGGATTTTAGAACACCAATATCTGGGGGCTTTGGTGAAGGTTGCGGGAAAAAAAGGGGGGGTGGATCACCCTGGGGATATAAACAATCCCTCTTAGACCAACACCCACGCAGAGAAAAAAAACCCTAAAAAACAATAAGAAAAGGAAAGAAACTAGAAACTTTTGTTACCAAAACTTTTGCCTCCATCTAATTGGACAGTGACTGGGGGTAAGGGGAGGTTAACAGAAAAAGGGGGAGTAGGTGGGTAGCGAGTGTTGGGGGACATTGAATTGAAAGTGAGAAGAGAAAGTTACTAAAGAGGGAAGAATAAAACTGAAGTGAGTAAATACAATGGGAAAAGGGGTGCAGGGGGTAAAACGCACGGGATGTCCATTAAGGGGTGGAATGATCAGAGTGGTATTAAAAAGTATATGGTTGAGCCATTTTACGGGTTGCGATTGGTGAAGGCACGTGATAAAAAAAAGGGTAAAAGTAGATTAAGGCAGTAGCTTTATGACATGAGCAATATATTTTTAGAGGTGGGAAGAAGATAGTGATGAGTTTCCAAGTAATTGTCACTGTTACTTTGGGTATAAATAATATATTTGTAAGATAAATAAATTAATAATGGTGTGCGAAGCTTCGAAAAGTTGATGTTGAAGGTCAAATCTCCTTCGACTTCGACCTCAATAACCTTAGCATATTCGAAAAATTTTGAAGGAAGGATAAAAATACGATAAATTATCAGAAGATTTAATTTTATCTTAATAAAATATAACATTTTTCAATATTTGATAATTTTAAACCCGTTGCTAAACATAATTTTGACAGTGACTAGTAATTTAACTAGCACAACTTTAGGATAAATCAAATACGGGTAAGTAAATGTTAATAGATTATATTCACTATCGCCAACATAATTTTGTAAAAAATAAAAAGACAAATAAATAACACCATGGTAATTCGTATAAAGTAGAGAAAGCGCTTTTGTTGTGCTATCATCAGAGCTCACGTCTAGTGTTTGGTCCTTAATATTCTATCTCTTTGGAATTATCTGTGACAAATTTACAATTGCATTTTGACACAGAAGTTTTTCATATCTTCTCCGTATTTTCTTTATTATTCAAAATGGCTGATAGGGAAAGTAGGAAACAAAAACGGAATTAAATTAATTATTATTATCAGAGAAATGCAGATAAAGTATAAAGTTTGCAAAATATTATTATAAACTCCCCGATGTAAGTAAAAAGTAAAGCTTAATTTATAAGTTACTAAGCTTATCGGTAAGGCGCATTAATCATTAATATAGCTCTTAGGTAACAAATAAGAAAATTTTCCTGGCCCTTAATAATGAAAAGATCTAGAAAAATAATTAAAAAAATTTAAAGTAGCGTTAAGTGACAACAAAAATCCTAGGTAGCGTCGACTTCAACTTTTCTTCTCAAGTTTCAAGCTTCGCTTCGACTTCGCTTCGCATTTAAAAAGTGGTCTTCGCACACCCCTATAAATTAAACCTAAGATAAATATTGTATTATAGATAAACACGTAGGATCTAATCATTCTAGATGGGTGGAGTAGAAAATGGACGTAATATATCAACATTGTTTTTAGCAGTGCATATTACTACCTGTTCAAGCTATTCGCACATAAATACTAACTACGCTTTTGAGGGATAGGGAAAGTTGAATTTTGAGGAAGTGTACCGGCATTTGCGTGGAGGGAGAGTAAAAAGCAATTTTATAAAACCACTCTCAGTACACCCAATTATGATTTGAACACCAATCTCGTTGTCATCGGCAGTCTAGTCTGACACGAGAGTGAATATAATATGTCAATATAGTTTATTATAACTATATAAGTGGTATATAGGAGCAGAAAGTGAGATGTGTATGAATATAATGTGCTTGAAGGGTAGGGTGAGCTGCATGCTAATATGTTTAATTCATCGACCTAAATGTAGTCATTAAATATTAAAAGTTATAAGATTTAATAGAGTCTGGCATTAGCTCTGATCTAATTTTCAATCAAAGTTTCGTGTTTTTGAACTTTTATACAAGATAATAAGAGTCAAGGTGGCCTCCGTGGACTAGTGTTTAGAACTCCAGGGTTTGATCCTAGGTGGTTCCAGATTTGTCTGAAGTGAGGCCAAACTCAGACCATGAGGATAAATGGGGAACTACTCGAATAAAGAAGAAGCGGCTTCTGTCTAAAAAACAGATTAATGGTGGGAGGGAGGGTTCATTGTGCTGGCCACTTGACACCATATATCTGCAAATATTGGCATTATCTTCTCCAACTTGGTTGGTTGGTATAATTCGCTTGCGGGTAGATGCTATTGAGTTTATACCTTAGTTTAAGTACCCATGCGTAATTCATTATAGGCTGTGAAACCCTTACTTTGAGGAATCCATATAGTCCAAGGGGGGGGGAGGGCTAAACCGTATAATGTATATGTACTTTAACGATTAAACCCTTTTGAAGGGGAGGAGGGTTCTGGAATCCACCCCCTTTCCCCACCTCCCTACAACACCCACCTTTCCAAGCACATGAATATAGAATCATAAATCATGAATTATGTAAAAAGAAATATTTAAAAAATATTTTTTTTAACAAAACATTCAAAAGCTAGTCCTACTAGAACATAATTTCTCAAACTTCTTATACTTGAGACTCACTAGAAATTTACTAAATTAGTAATTATTTTTAAACCTCGTTTTATTATAATTATGAATACAACTCTGTTATTAAAAGTAAAACATAAAGAAAGCAATCCAATTTCTTATAGATTATTTTAACTCTTACATGAATTTTGTTAAAGTTGTGAGATAATAAAATAGACCTAAATATATTTTTATAAAATACAAATTGAATATATAATTTATTAAATTATACTCTAATACATGGCATGAATACTATTTATGAAAAAATATAATTGAGCCTCATAAAAGTGTTACAATTATATATTTATATATCGTTAGAAAAGTTTAGCTAATATTCTATCACAGAAATAGGTCAGATCATATTTTTATGAAACGTAAGAGAAAGCCATTTTCAACTGCCAGTTACTTTTTGTAGATTCGATTGTATTCATAGTTGAGAAAATAAAGTGCTTGATTGGTCAAAGCAGAACATTCAATTTTTACTGTTAGCAAGAACTTTAGCAAGTCGGATGAAACTAACAACTTGGTTAAATTATATATATATAATACTATAAAGCTACATGGCTGTCAAATATTTATCCACTTCCAGATGAGCTATAAACTTGAAATTTGGTAATCTTATAGTTTCTAGCCTGTAACCGAAGGGAAAATTCCCAAAAGTTTAAAAAATTAATTTTTAATCCTTAAAAAAATTCAAAATATCGGAGCAACTTTAAAGTCGGTGTGGACCTTTCTTCGGGGGCCTCTTGTGGCTAAGCCTTAAGACCTATCAAAAAATGACTCTGGAATTACATTAGCTTACATCCACTTGCAAAGAAAACTCACTCGAGCAACGTGAGTATTTATGCTGCACCCCAATTGAAAAGCCCTAGTGCTACACGGTTTGAGAAACTAGAACATTATTTTCTTTTTAATAGTAATTATACCAGTAAACCCTTGTGAAACTTCCACACATTCAACCTTCCCCCAACCCCCCCCCCCCTCAACCAAATAAATAAATAAATACTATTTAGTCTTTTATTGGGTTTTTGTAGCAAAGAGAGTTTATTAATGTGAACGTATTTACAATTTACATTACCTCTTTGTATACAATATTTGATGTCAGAATGCAATAATTTTAAACAAACAATGTGTTTTAACGTCAACTGAGTGTGCCATATCAGAAGTTGGTAAAAAAAAACTATCTACTGATACCTTATTCACCGCTGTAGGTTTTGTATTAGTTGAGAAAAAAGGATGTTGACGACAGAAATAATATATAGGATTGTTTGTTGCAACCGGCCCCAAGTACAGTGGTTGGTACACCTGGGTACGATCCAAGGGGTTCCAGGTTCAATTACCGACTGGTACCATGGGTAATCTACCTAAAAGGAGAAATGTTCCAACAGTAACCAGGGTTTGGTAACTTTGATTAATTAGGCTTATTTAGGTTTAAGTGTTTCCACGGACTGAAAGTACGAGTAGTACATTATGAAGTCCCCTGGCCAATGGTATCGGTACATTAGTACTGGCTCTTCTTTTCACAAACAAGGCCACGGATTATGTAGCCCAGACACACATCTTATTTATTAATTATTTGTTGCAAAGTACATTTTCTTGTATGTGAAGGTGGAACAGTATTGCTATGGATTTATAAGAAAACTATCAAAAGTTAGTCAATTAAACTACCTGATAAGACAAATTAATGTTTATTTATAAATTTAGCAAGTATTCAACTTGCTAATGTACTTCATAACTTTTTTTTAAATGTACAAAATAAATTATAATTAAAGACTACCCATGGTTCATAAATGCATCCCAGCAGAAATAAACTTTCAAAAACTTTTAGTCCAAGCGGGTAAGGATGCAAGGAAAAAAAACTCATTGTAGTTTTGTTCATTTTAGCAAATTGCTCTCAAATGGTCGGAATGTATCTTTCCCTAATGTCTCATTGTTTCCGGTCTCCCATTTACACTAGTGTACGCCACTGCCCCAGCACACTTCGTCAGTTGAGATTTAGTACCACATTAACTCCGCAAGACAGCGCCTCGCTCGACTCCCGCTCGGTAAAAACCAACAGGAAACGTGGCTCTTTCGTGCTATTCCCGTGGAAGTATGGGAGGTTTTAAAGAAAGAAATGGAAGAAAGTCTAACTTTTCTTTCAGTTCCGATGAACAAGTGTGCCTAAACCTGATCTTCACCATGCCTTCTCTATTATTATTATTAGCACCGCGTCTTACTACCCGTTCGGGTTATACGCTCTTACGCTAATGTGTAATGGTAGGGTGATTGTGAGATGAAATGGAGGACCTACAGTTTAACGTGGAATCCGAACCACGGTGGAGACCTGGCATTCCTCACATTCACAAGATGTCTTGTCAGAGGTGAAGGAAGGGTTTGGTAATCAGATAAATCTTTGCCGGGACCGGGGATCGAACCCCGGCCGCCAGCATAGAAGTCTGACACCTTACCCCTAGACCACCAGGTCATCCCCTTCTCTATTAACAACGATAAGTAGAGTATATAAGTCACACCCCATTCGTGAATTTTTCCAGTTAATGAATCGGGAATTTTTTTCCCCATTTCACGAACTGGGCGGAAAAAAAATCCAAAACATTAAATGTGCAATTTGTGTGTAATTTATGAACTAGGCAACTCTAATTGTTACCCAATTCATTAAATGGACGAGTTTTTGCCTGATCCGTGAAATGTATACGGGAAAACCAGTTTGATTTTTAAAGTTGATTGAACTTTTAATCATTTAAGAATTGAAAGTTAGGTTAAGTTATTTTGATTGATATTAAAAATAATTTCAGTTAAGCTTATAGTAGATAGTAAAATAATTTCCAGTTCATGAAATGGTTAAGATTTAATGCCATATTTGCATTGTTCGTGAAATCCCCAGGAAGAAAGGCCAGTTCACGGAATGAGTAAAATGTTGCCAGTTTCACTATTGGGGTGTGGCATGTTTATATATAACTTAGGGTGTGGGCTTAGAATGAAAATAGAACCTGAATTTTCAATGTACGACGAACACGATTATATCTTTTAATGTAAAGGTTGGAATATTGTTTGTTTATAAAGATTAGGTGTGGAACCGTTAAATTCTCCAACTATCACGTATCCTTAAATATTTTTTTTTTAAATCAATATTTTGAGAAAATCATATTAGGTAATTATTTTTCAAATAAGAATTGGTTTTTAAGCTCTAATACAGCTTATTGATGGCATAGCCCACAAATTTTACATAAATAAATATAAATATATATAACACAAGTTATTTATTTACCACTTACCTGGATGAATAAATTTTCTAGGGAATCAAAGAAGAAATGTTAACATTTAGTTGATATTTCAATTTTATACAGCTAATTTATAACTAAAAACAAAATTATGTTTTCTAAAATTGGGAGTCGGAATTCGTAGGTAGATTGAAGATAATAAATTAAATTTAGCTCAAGATTGTAAACTCATAAGTAAATTTGTTTAACACCTTGGCACTTGTTTTGGTAGTCAAGTTGTAAAAAGATGTCACTCTAGTGCTAAGTTTGTCAGTGACTGGTATATTGGATTTGGAATCCCACAAAAAAGTCCTTTCAAATTAAAATGTTGTGTACATATTGTGTTTAAATGTAGTAGACTTACGTAGACTGATCACACTATGATGCTATCTTATAGGTGACACTATAATGGAATAACTCAAGGTAGGCTCGTTACCTTATATGGTAGATTAAGTGTACAGTCAGTATACCTTGTTCGATTAGACTATGGCTATATATTTTAATCTGTTTGCAGTATTTCAAAGTAAGACTGCTATCTTTCAGGAAAAATAGGGTGCACGTACATGTGTTTTGAAATCTCTCAGATAGTCTTTAATTTAGATTTTTTTTAGTACCGCGTCATACTACCCATTTGAGTCATACGCTTATATTCCAATTACGCTAATGGGTTGGGAATGAGTAAGGTAGAATGAAGAGGAAATTTATCAGCATTTGCGTGCGGCGAGTGCGAAACCATTTAGGAAAAACCACCTTCGGTACATCTGAGCCAAAACCGAAACATGATTTCCTCTCCATCAGCAGTCCAGTTTATTACGAGAATAGCACAGTAGACCATGCGGCCACCGAAGCGGGCCTTAGATTAGTTGACGTGACGCATTCTGACAGTATTAGTTTGTTAAGGAAATGTCATTCATTCATCCACCAGATAGAGGCTAAGCCCTCCTCCAGACTTCATTGGCAACCTCCCGAAAGGTGTATCAGTCATTTCCTGCTAGCATTTCCCTATTTCCTTCCGCCTGACATTCAACCAGAAATGTGCGGGAATTTTACAGTCTTCCGTGACCTTTTAAGCGTCCTTTGCGCCACATCGCTGCTTGCGGAGTTCAAAGAGGACAAGCTAGTTTGCCTTTTCAGGTTCGTGAAGAATGTTCTACTCCCAAACTAGATATAACTTCAATTAAAACAAGGACTCTATCTGGTTTATAAAATAGAATAAAACATTTTGATATCATTCAAATGAAGTTAGCGGTATAATTTTTAGTAATTATTTTCATTTACCATTTCTATAACAAGGCAATTAATATATTTTTAAATGATACCTCGAAACGGGTATCGAACCAGTGACCCTTGGCATAGTGCACTAATGCTCTAACACTGATATTTAAAGTGAAATTAATATTGCACTAACGGCATTATAGAGTCACTCCCGATTCGCCGTAGCTGTGGTACAAGCATAGGAACCTATTTTTTGCCGATGATTTCCTTAAATTCATCACAGACTCTGCCTTAAACTATGATTGAAGAATGACCTTGAGCATGGGATTAGTGCTGGATAGCTCAGTGGTAGAGCATGGGTGGGCTATGCCATAAGTCCCGGGATTTATTATCATGTTAAGGTGTCATTTTTCAAATTTACTGATCTGATATGCCTACTTGATGCAGCCTTATCCATAACCTAAAGATAAAATCCATCTCCCAAGACTCGTTATTCATATAAAATTAATCAAACAGGCATATGCTTTCACCCTTTTTTAAAGATTTTAACACACAATAGAGTCGAGCCTGTGGTAATGTAGGCTAAATGTCAAGCTCATATAATTTATGGTTTGAGTATTGTGGTCATCGGGACTCAAATCCCATAAGGGTATAAGGAAGTAAGTTTATCTCACTAACTTCCCATTATATATCTACGCAAATGCGGGTTTATTTCTTCTAAGTTTTATCTTGATCATTCTTAATCCATTAGTGTGATTAGATGCGTATATTCTGGTTGGATAGAAAGTAACAAATTAACTTAAAAAAACACAGGAAAAACAAATGTGGTGATATTGTTTCAAACATAATAAAGTAATATTATCATAGGTATTTTAAGTCGAAATATCACTAACACTTTTGGGATGAGCCGAAACAGCTTGAAAAATGTTATAAAACGTCGTGAAAAAACGTACTATTGCTATTCTGCTTGGCTTTATCTCTTTCTTACTTTTAATGCAGCCATTCTGGCGTCAGTGATGACGGTCAATATAGCGAGTCAGTAGCAAGCCCCATCACTAGGACCTACCAATCCTAAAAATAGTTACGACCACTCCAACGACGCTCTTACTAAGAAGATACAACCATTTACTTCCCGTCAGTCTGTCTCCAGAAGTTAAGTCTACACCAATGGTTGTCAAAAAGCGTTTGTCTTGCGGGACATATTCGGTCAGTGAATAGGCTCTGTTTTGTCCACCAATTTTATGGTTAATTCGGCTTTGTTAAATAAGATCCCGGTAATTAACAAATTATAATTTTTTTCATCCCAGCCTGGAGCCAAACCTTTAGCTTGGTATTAGGATTACTAACCTTTTCACGAATACAGACCCTAAAAATATCGATCAATACAGCCTTTTACTCCCCCCCCCCCTTGAGACTGTAGATATATTCATAATTACCATCATGACCAGTCCTATTCAGTCTCAGTTTGACTTAAAATATGTCCGTATCATGGTTTCACTAAACACATGGATATATCTGAACAGAAAAGCTGAATCACTATCATGAGGAATATATCATATTTATATATATATATACTGTTGTTAGATTAGAATTAAATATCATCATTGTCTATAAGAATAATTGTTTATTTGTGATTTGACATTTATATATATATATATATATATAAATGTCAAATCACAAATAAACAATTATTCTATTTATTCTAATTATTCTGTTTATNAGAATAATTGTTTATTTGTGATTTGACATTTATATATATATATATATATATAAATGTCAAATCACAAATAAACAATTATTCTATTATATATATATATATATATATATATAAAAATATCAAATCACAAATAAACAATTATTCTTATAGACAAAGATGATATTTTATTCTAATCTAACAACAGTATGTAGGATATAAACATGTACCTGTTTAAACTTTGTCACATTCTTTAATTATCTTTATAAATCAACATTTCATAAAATTGACAAAACCCGTCGAATTGTTTGTGTTCTCTGGTCCTAGCTCCCGGTGATCTTCAATCACAAACGCATGCACAGAAACTTTAAAAGTTGTCTTACAATATACTAATTTAAAAGTGATCTCTATGTTTTACTTACTCGAATGTAGAAAGGAAATATTTTTGTTATGATAAAAAAAAAAGTTTAAGGGAAGATATGTTAATTAAAATGCATCTTGTAGATATATTTATGATTATAAAAAAAATATTGGGTGTTTTCAAAAATCTACATTAACATTTTAATGCATGCTTACACAAATAATTTTCTGAATGATTCGGATGGATAAGGGAGTTGCATTTCACAAAATAAGGGTTAAAAACAATTGATACTCTGCGTCACGTAGCCACTTCTTGGAATATTTCGTGATAGTTTACATCATTATTCACAATATTGAATTAAGTAGGCATAGCCGCCCTTGTGTTTGGGATATAACAAAACAAGAAACACTAGAGATGACGAGACAAAACAGAAGAATGATAGGAAGGGGTTAAAAGAACTGGTGTTGGTGTTGACGGAGGAGAGTTGGAAGGAAATGAGAGAGACGGCGTTAATCAAATAAGATTCCCTATACGTATGGAACACAATGCTACTGAAGGATTCTCCCAAACTCACACGAGTTTCAATGATGTCCTCCTACCCCCCGACCAAGGGGGGGGGGAGAATGAATTCCAAACAGTTCCTCCCCGATCCTCTCTCCGCCGACCCACTTTAACAGACGAAGAAGACGACATCACGCCAGCGCTCCATTAACTCCAGACAACCGCCCCGTTCCTACGACGCCCCCCTTTTAGTCGCCCTAATTCCTAAAGACGACGTTATAAGACTTGTGCGCCTTCGTGTAGGAGGAACCGGGGGGACGAGAATGTTGACACAAGTTGAGCTGGTGACGGGAATTTCAGCGCACATCTTCTCCTACGATAGTTCGGTAAAGTATTCGTAACTCCAGTTACATAAGAGGTCTTGGGACTGTTGTTTCAAAGTCTCGGAATAATTATATTATCATAATTATTACTGTATATTAATATTTAGCTCCTTATGTACAGTGAAGATTCTGATGTAAATTTGAACTGCTTGTTAATAGTATATTTGGATATCGGTTAACTCCAGTGACTAGATTATAAATATGGTCTAAGCTGCTTGTTAGTGTACTGGGAGATTGGTTGACTCCAAAGAGGGTTACCCGGCGGTCTAGGGGTAAGGTGTCGGACTTCTGTGCTGGGGGGTCCGGGATTCAATCTGTCTAGTTGCCAAACCCTTCCTTCACCTCTGACAAGACATCTTGTGAATGTGAGGAATTCCAGGCCTCCACCGTGGTTCGGATTCCACGTAAAACTGTAGGTCTTACATTTCATATCACAATCACCCTACCATTACACATTAGCGTAAGTGCGTATAACCCGAAGGGTAATAAGACGCTGTGCTAATAATAATAATAATAATTCCAAATACTTGTGAAAGGGGTAGCTAGAATTTCACCAATGATCCATTCTTCAAACATTTCTGGAAAAAACTGGGACACTTAGTTCATCAGTTAAGCACGCTACCGACTGAGATAAGGTGTTAGTCCACGTAATGAGAATGATATACAACTCACATCGGTGGCCAAAGTTCGGTTTTCTTTTGGGAGGTGGGTTTGGGCTTTAGCCCTATATTAGTGAAATAAAGGGTTATTTTTTCTATACATTATTTCCCACTCTACTTCCCGCAAATGGGAGTAGATTTTCTATAAATAAAACAATACGCAAGAACATTACGAATGCGTACTACCCAAACTAGTAATAAAACGTATCAAAACAAAAGTAAAATAAATTTTAAATAAAAAATCCCTCAGGTATGTAGGCCCCATCTCCTCAGGTATATATTGTATTATTGTATGAATTAAAATAGTTTGAAAATCACAAACATAAAAAAAAATCAACAAATTTGAAAACAATAAAATATATATCATTAGTTTTGGTTGCTGGTCCAAGAATTTTCTTGTTTTGCAATTTTCTTTTCGGAAACGGTTTGTTCAATAATAGAAGCATGCTTATTACGCTATACTTTTTATACACACACCTCCTCTATAATTTTAATAGTGATAAAATATCAATAATTTTTACAATTTTCAATAGAAAACTGCCGGCTTCTTAACAAAAAATTAATAAACATTAATACATTATCTTAATGGGGTGTTTTGAAAATATTAAGGTAAACATTTCACTCGTTATCAAGAAAACTAATATTTCCAAAAGTATGATTCTTCCACAAAACCTGTCCGGTAGCCAGCACCGTCTACGGTTTCCGTGATCCATCTGTTCTTGTTGGCGCGGAAGGATACTTTGGTCAGTTGTGAAGCCAAGCCACGCCACGCCTTTCACCCTCCCGCTCACCATCCCACAAAGTAGGTTTTATACTCTCACTCGACAGGGCCTAGAACCTCACATTGAAATATGTTTAATCTTTGCATCATCAATTCAGTAAAAATGAGTTAAATTATCATTCGCTACTTTTGCTGCAATATACAAGGTGTTACGATTTATGAAGGGAAGTCATTGGAATGTGTATTGTAGACCTCAAAACAACACAAACATTCTTTATGAACGCATGCCCTGTATGGTTCCAGAGATGGGGCTTTCCAAAGTTCCTTTGAAATTATTACAAGCCCTACTTGATACACCCCTGTTGAGCCTCTATCATTGCTGTTACAGTAGCCCCATGGCTCCTTTGGTGCTGACTGACAGCTCACAGCTGACTTCTGACGGCTTTGAAAAGTTACCAGACCAAATTATGTAACCCTACACCGAACCATGTGATCTGCAAACACATGTGTTTAGCAGCTTTCACTTCTGATAATCAAAATTTAGGTATATACCGAAATATTGACGGTCAGAAGTCAACTGTGAACTGTCAAGTCAGCACCAAAGAAGCCATGGGGCTATTGTACATAGGCAAGGCTACAGCTACACTAACAGGGCTGCATCAAGTAGGGCTATATTAACTCCATCGGAGACTTGGAAGGCTTTATCTCTGTAAACATTGAACTTAGGGCATATGTTCATAAGGAGTTTCTGTGTTGTTCTGAGGTTTATTATCCACATCCCAATTACTTTCCAAATTAATTGGAACACTCTGTATAGGTTCTGTCACAAACACATTATTTACTACTGACAACGTGACGTCATATTGTATCTCAGTTTATAACCTGCCTACAGTTATAATAGTATATAATACGTAAACAAACATGTAAATTATTACTTCACATAATTATGGTGTCAATAATTAATTTCCTTAATGGCCTATCGTGGTATTCCTCTTTCAAAAGATACATAATTTTGCAAGAGGGAAATAGTTGAATCAGCGGGTTAGTTTGAATGATTAAATGGAACGACTAATTAATACTTTCGTCAATTATGTATCGTACTTTTCGTTTGCTCATACATTATTGATACTGTTTGTGGTATTCACGTAAAGAGGGGGATATGATATACCAAAATCAAACCCAATCAGGAAATGACAAATAGGCGCAGTTGCTATTCTTTACCTTCTCTGTCTGAATGGTTTGAATACGGCAAAAAAATGTATTCATCCCAATTTTTTTTTCACAATTTGTGTTGGCTGAGTAGATAAAATATTCATAATCCCTTGAGAGAAAGTGAATATTGAATTAAAATTTTCATTATATTTTCAATTAAAAATTTAAATGGTATAATTTTGATTGTTATAATATGTATTCTTGCCATGAAGGTGAAATATAACGCCACGAGCGCAACAAAAATAAACATCAGAGGGAAATATATATTTTATTTATCGCATGAACACCATCCGGCATTATACATATCTTATTGGATCATCAGTTTTGATCTTCTCTCGGGTGTTTTTGGCCATACAATTTACTAGTAGGCTCCTATAGCTTAAATGTTTATTCCTACGTTAATTTATATAACCTTTAAAACATATGATCACTTTTACTGTTTTCTTAACCCTTCACTGTTTCTTAACCTTAGTTTAACCTTATCTTATTGGTATTTTTATATGGGTTCTAATCAGACCTGATGGCGAAATGCTGAAACACCTAGTCGTATAAAAATACCTTCGCTGGCTTAGTCATCTTATACAATAAGGATACGGGATAAACTAAAAGTTCCAGATAAGAATTGTCTAACTTTTTATTATAAATTAATGAATTTAACATTTCTAACATATTCAAAACTTTCCTCATAAATGTAATATTATAAACTTAATATACTTACACTTTTGTAAAATATTTTTATTTGTCTAAACAACTTTTAAATTTTATAGCTTATTCAGCTACTCTTGTTTATTAAACTAAGACCTTATATTATATTTTAAAGTGTTACATTCTATAGAATATAATTTTCAATTTTAATTAATTATTTTATTCATACTGTTTCATGGTATGTGCCTTAACTTCAACTTTATCATTTCTTATCTAAACACATAGTAATTTAACTCACAATTTGCTTGTAAATGACCTAATCATTCAATATTAAGCTCTACCTTTATTCAACTACATCTTATAAAATATTAATATAACTTTCAATTAAGTAAAATTATACATATCAAATTACTTTTTTTCATATTTTTTTCTGAATGTTACCTTTTAATTGAATAAACTTCTCTTATTAACTTTTTATCTGTAACAGATCCAACAATTTATGATTTTTCATAAAATATTAATTAAGTATTTTTGTAAAATACAGGTAATTTATCTTCTTATGATAAGTAATCTCTCTTTTTTTATGTATTATAAAATTTTGCCATTTTCTTTTTTACTCTTACGTCTTCAATAAATTTGTTACCTCTTACAACTATGAAATTATTTAACCTTATCCTAACCAATTGACGTGGAGCTGTCTATACAAATACAAACTTTAGAATGCAATATTTAATTTTAATTTCGGTTAGTATTATTAATCTACCCACACATATGCATGCAAACATACATTAACATCACAATACACGTATGTATATAAACTCATACATATGCATACCCACATACATATACACTCACTGGCATATATATGTCTGTGTCACTTCCCATCCTTCTATTCCCCGCGAGCAAGTTGTCAGTATGGCTTAATTATGGAGAAGGATGGTCAGAGGAGGCGATGAAATAGTTGTCTGAGTTTTAGCGAATTTGTTGTAAACTTTAATATAAAATGTGATGTAGTCAGTTATAGTAATTGGATGTATAAAAGATTCACTAGACCATGTAAGTCTTTCTCTATGGTTACATGGGTGGCCTAACTCTACATCGAACTGGTAAAAGAGCGTTCTCAATCTAGCGAGAACTCCCAAAATCCCACGGAACTAGTTTCAATCCTCCTTATAGTTCGAAAGTTTTTCTTTATTCCGATTGTTTTGCTAGGTTTCAAAACACTATACTTTAACTATATATAAATTGAGCCGATAGTAATAACATTTTTGTTATATATCGTGATATACTTTATTTAAAAAAGCTTAAAACCACTATTTTGAAAATGGCACGTTATCTACAGGAATATGTAATAAAACAATGGGGGATCACTTTTTTTTTAAATATTCAAAGTGACCCTAAAGTCACCTTAAAAATGCCACCCAAGGTCATAGCCTTATCATCTTACTTCCCTCTTACAACCAAACAACTTTTGTTTAAAATAATGTTTTATGCAAAGCGCTGTTTTGAAAATAGTTTTTTGGTGGAAAGTTTTCAAATGAGCATGCGGTATAATAATAGATCTAGTAGGGTAGGGGTGAGGAAGTAAAAATATTTTAGGGAGAAATCAATCCGAATTTGCGTGGAAGGAGATTTACAACCCGTTTAGAGAAAATCACCCTCAGTAAACCCGAACGAGATTTGAACCCTGATCTCCATTTCATAAGTAGGCCGCTCTTATACGAGGGTGATGTTTTAGAACGTTTGGACAATGAGTGGGTAGTATTTTAATAATGTATGCATGTGTACTAATATTTATTTACATCGTCAAACATGTGATATTAGGTTCGACTATACGTTAGGAACTCATGGTTAAGTAGTCTCGTTCGTGTAAATGCCAACTTTAAATTTTATTACAGGATATCGTATCTTACTGATGTTTTATTTTATAGTATTTATTTCATGATACATAATTGTGAGAAAAAAAACGGAAAGATTTGAATTCTAGTAATTCGCTTCTCCTTCGGGATTAATTCTAAACTTTGTGGATTAAATTAGGAAATACATGGAAAGGGAATTTAAGTACTTTGAGTAACTGTTGGAACTTTTTGCGACTTTAATTGTAAGACGTTGACGTCTGAACGGTTAAAAAGTATTTACGGATATAACTGCCATCCAAGGGGAAATGGTTCCGAGGTGGAGGGAATATTTGTCCTTAAATATTAGTTCAGGACGTTTCTTTGCTCTGCAATGACTCGGATGAATTTTTTCTAGGAGTAAACCAAATCTAAGCCTTTTTTTATATTCGATTTATGTTTTTGTTTCACCATGTACTTAGTACCCATTTGAGCACACATTAATTATGCTTATGAAATGGTATGGAAATAGGTTTAGAAATTAACGCTGAAAATAAGGAGTATACTCCATTCACGGCAGGAACTACTCTCTGAAAGGTCTTTTTCCCTACCAATATCCTACTATATAATAAACTTCTGGTAGGTAAAAAGGCCTTTTAGAAAACAATTCCTACGCTTAACAGACTTTACACGAACACAATAATAGATAATACATATTGAAGACTATAATTTAGAGATTACTGTGAAAAAACATATCTATTAGGATGGTTAATGAGCTTATATATTTACGAACAATTTAAACTAGCAATAACAATATTAAAATGGAAATTAGGAAAATAACACAGACGGGAAATGCATTCCATTTCCAGGTTAGTACGTTGTTAACCTCTAGTCTGCGGTCAAGGTGTGTAAAAAAACTCACAATATACAAAACAATAATTTTATTTGTTCTTTATGGGCGTGAAACGTGGTCTCTTACCTTATAAAACGAGAATAAAGTTAGGTTGTTCATAAACAGGAATCTTAGGAGCTAGGAAGATTTTTGATCCAAAAAGAGATCAAGGTAGTGGAGGAGATAATGTAATGATGAGTTACATACCCTGTGCCTATTACAAGACATTGCTATGATAATTTAATCATGTAGATTACGGTCGGAAGGACATGCAATGTTAAGTGGAGGATCTAGAACCGTGTTTAGAATATTGAGTATCAAAACCAATTGGAAGACTTATTCGCAGATGGGAGAATAGCATTAGAATGGACCTGAAAGATAAAGGGTGTAATGAGATGGACTGGACATAGCTACCTCAAGATAGGGATATGGTCTAATGAGGTGAACTAAACAGAATAAGCACAATATTTGGATAGTATTAGTGAGATGGACTGGATAGAATTAGCTCAAGATAGAGATGGGGTGTAATGGACAAAATTAGTTCAAGATAGGGATATGATGTAATAAGGTGGACTGTACAGAATTAGCTCAAGATAGGGATATGATGTAATAAGGTGGACTGGACAGAATTAACTCAATATATGGATGAGTTGCTATGAGATGGACGAGAACAAACTGGACAAAGATTAGAGTAGGTGTAGTACTTTTGTTAAGTGTGGCAATGAACTTTCGAGTTCCCAATGCCAGAGAATAGCGTGAATAAGTAAGTAAATGTTATAAGAATGAGGAAGTTAAGAGTTTTAGAGTAAATAAAACAGCATTTGCGTTGAGGTAGAAGATGCGAATACTATTTCATAACCCACCTTCAGTACAATTGAGCACGATTTGAACCCTGATCTCACTACCATCGGAAATTAAGTCTACCATGAGCTTCATTCACCTTAAAAAAATACCTCCAGTGAATCGGGTACGCTCCATATCAATAACATTTTATGAAATTATATATTATATTCTGTAGATGTCGATATTAGTTATGAATATTGGCCGTTAAATACAACGACTTTAAATTAAGTCTATGAGGATAATTGTATTTGTATTTTTTATAGGTTTCAAAATTTCCTTTCTTTCAAAATCATACTGTACCACTTTGAAATATTAACATCATATCAAATAAGTAGAAACTAAATTCATTTTTCTCAATTTTTAGCAATAAGTTTTTTTACACAAAACAAAATAGATAAAAGATATACTTTTGAAAATATAGGTCTAGATTATATTTATAAGTGGCTATAATAGATGTATTACTAAGTAAAGATTAGGTGTTTTATGTGATTCAATTTATAAAAACAATTTTTAACTATAGCCACATCCCATAAAGGTTTTTATTTAATTTATTTAACTAGAATAAAAGAGTTATTAAGTATTATTTTAACAAAATACTTTACCTATTTATGTTAAACATACCTATTTTGCCACAAATTATTTGTCTGTTTATATAATTGCCTATATGGCCACAAATGACACATTTTGGAACTGAGCTTATGGTTATAATTTATATATATCAGTTTAATATTATTAATTCTAGTTTTGATTTGCATAGTTATTTTTTTTTTACATTTGTTAACAAAATGATAGTGGTTCAAATAAGTTGCTAGGTGGCCAGATTTTGTAGAGGATTTACAAAATCATGAGTCTAGTTTATTTGATATGCAAATAACATATTTAAATTCATGTTAGAGAAAGAGGCAGAGTGGATTTTTTTTAACTTAACACCCTCAGTACACCCAACCGAGATTCAAACTTCAATCTCCCCATAATAAGCAGTTTAATATATTACTAGAGTAGGGCGATAGAGCATGCGGCCCCCAGAGCGGGTAACTATTCAAAATTGGTCCCTATTCAAACTTATTTTGAATACACGTTTTGTTGTTACCCTTGATAATGTTATAAGTATGAGGTATGTAGATTTGGTGTGGACTTACTCCTATTTACATAGAAAGAAACTAATAAACGCTTAAGTAAAATCCACCCTTA
Source organism: Timema shepardi (assembly GCA_902151425.1). Classification (NCBI taxonomy): domain Eukaryota; kingdom Metazoa; phylum Arthropoda; class Insecta; order Phasmatodea; family Timematidae; genus Timema; species Timema shepardi. The sequence goes on along the minus strand of CABFVX010001451.1, from coordinate 76,877 downwards.
GTACACCCAGCTGGACCTCGAACCCCAACCTCCCATTACCGGCCAATCACATTCAGCCCATGCTCCCACCGATATAGGTAGCCCGGATTAGTCATGAAAAAAGTGAAACCCACCCAATAATGCGTTGAAAAAATGTATTTTCTATATGACCACATATAGAAATAATATTTCATATTCACAGCACTTCAAGGAAAAGATAAGCAACCAATGAACATAAACTTTCCATATCCAGAAAAACTTACTCTTTTTTTCCTCCCTATCTCTACTGTAAAAAAACACATAGCAGGAAAAAAAAGGAGTAATGTACACAAGTTTGAAATAAAATTGCGTTGCCTTCACAAGTTTCAATATTTACTCTGGAAGCGTCGTTTCTATGTAAATAGCTACAGAGTAACGCTTGGGAAGGGGTTTGTAAGGGGGTTGGAGGGGGTTACAGATTAAGGCTTGAGGAGTTGGGGAACGGGGGGGATAGGGTATTATGGGGAGGGCAAATATATACATGGGCTGAATAGGAAGAGGCCAATGTAAGGGGCTTATTCCACACCCATAAGTCAGACACTCCAATGCCGGTAAAGACTTGTACCAAGGCGTAACGTCTAACCATCATACAGGGTAATAATCATTTCAGACCACCGTTACATCTGAAATAGCTAATTCCCCAACAAATTCGCAGCTGAGGTTAGAGAAGTTTATTAACTTTTAGACCATGTAAATAAGCTTTTATTTTGGAGTTTTTGAATAATAAAGGTAGTAGCTTAAATCTATAGGTTTAAAAATATGGTTTGTGTGTGCTATATTTTTAAATAATATTGTTTTTATTGAAATTAATATTAACTTATTTACTTTGTTTTTAATTTACAAGTTTCACAATATTATTTGCATTAAGGTGGGATGGACGAATACGCGAAGAAAGATTAGTGTATTTTGCAATTTTTATAGCAACATATTTTTTGGTCAAAATAAATAAAATATTGCTCCAGCACAAACATAGATTTTAATTCTCTTCAGATGTTGATATCAACAGTTATTGAATATCTGTCTTAAACATAGTGGCTTTAGATGAGAAACTTTTTAAATGAAGAAAAAAAGTTATTATTAAATTATAGAATATACTTGGCCAGATATTCAAGAACTGTAGAGGTCACCATGTGAAGACAATAAAATTCAAGGTTTGTATTGGGCAATATTTTGTCCAAAAAAAGTTTTGCCATAAAACAATGCAAAACCATTGACCTTCTCTCGACTCCCCTTATATCCCACCTTAAAAAACAGTTATTAATATTCTTGAAATGATTATGAATGGTTTAATCTTAGCTGTAAAAATTATTTAGTTGGTGTGTTTAGCTCGTGATATTTTATTGGCTTTAATTTAACATATTTGATCGTAAATGAGATATAATAAATATAATTACTTTAAAATAAACACACATATTTGAGTGTGCCAACTATAGAATCACATAATAACAGTATACACGGCAGTACGTTTATCATCATATTACACAATTAATATGGGTAGAATTTATCAAATATTTACATCTCGAATCAAATTACATGATGTACGAATATATTTATGCAGTTAAATACATGCTTTTTTTATCATAAGATATCAAGCATTCAACCAGAATCTTTGTGTAGATCTATAGTTTTCTCACCTTTACTTCAGATTTGTTTTACATATGATATTATATTAAAAATATTCAAACATTTAAAAAAAATACAAGTGAAAATAGTTAAAACACAAATTATTTTATAAAATATATTTATGACATGTAGTCAAATTATATTAAAAAAATTCCATAGTTACAAAGGTGTAAAATATTATCAACATATTTTTAATAAAGTTGAAAATAGTTTGTAATTTAATTATTTGTTTGACATCTTCATACCGGAAAAATTAAAACTTGTTTTATTAAACAAGATTGGCATTGTTTACTAAATTAGTCATTAAAATGTTTGAATAGTTTTTTTTAAATCTAGGTGTATGCACTAGATTATACAAAACAATTAATTGTATGAACAAGTGAAATAAGGCATTATTTCAACGTCAACTTGAAATCTAAGAATTTCAGTAACGATAACATTGCCCTATGAAAGTGTAAAGTAACACAACCATTAAAAGAAAATTGAGCACTACGTCTTACTACCTGTTCAGGTTGTACGCAAATCTATTTCAATATAGTGTCATGAATATTTATAAGTTTTAGTGTATTTTGTCGTCATTGATAATAAATCTAGAAAACAAGATACAATTATCATAGATTTGATTTAAAATATTCGAAACAACCGTTTATATCCAACCCAGTTTTAAATTAGTATTTTAATCAGCTAAACATGAGCATAAAGCTAATACATCCTAGCCCCTTTATTCTCTACCATCAAGGAAATTAGAAGCTTCGACAAAATTATTATTAAGTCAATTTATGTTTAAGTTTAATTGCTATATTGCTCGTTCATTGGAAATTGTATAGCCTATATTTAAAATATTTTTTTATTTTTTATTACTATTGAGGACCATAGAAACACAATTTATTATAAACAGAATTTTTTTTTAGGTTGTGTTTCGTGGCACACAAAAAAACCAATTTCCTGTTGTGCACGTTGAACCGTGTTTTTTCAGGCAATATTTATATCTTATATCCCTTATATCTAACCCTATCCTCACACTTCCCAGCCCCACGGCTTTTTCTCTCCATATATTCACGCCTTTGCTCCGTTTCTCAATTTTACCACAGTTTCCTCGACCACCCTGACGTCTACATCGAATGTGGCTTTTGAAAATAGTTTACGTTCCATCTCGAAAACGAAATAAAGAGATCAATATTCAGATCCCTCTTCTAAGAGAGGCCAGGATATCATATTCCAAGGATATCATATTCCGGAGTCTGAAGGAACCCATTATTCTACCACAAACAACGAACAAGTTTTGTTGGTAAACCTAATGTGAATGAAAGACGAGGAAATCATAGACTTATAGAGAGTGAGTTTGGTCAAATGTTTATAAAACTTCTTTAGTATAATTGTATACTATATAATGTGATCTTGAGCAGCAAAATTTGATAGATCCTACACATGTTAATGTAATATATTGATAAACGTACTATCGGCTGCATCTGAGGTAAACTCCAAAATAAAATTTTTAAACAAAGTGCGTCCCTATTTAAAAAGTGTGTTACACAAATTGCTTCCCTGTTTAAAAAAAAAGTTGACTTTAAGCTATATTCAATAATCTAAATGCTTACCTGTTCTTAAATCCCTTATTTTATATAAGTATTATGACAAATCAATTAAACAACGATATAGTGTGTATTTAGAGTTTAAAGTTTATAAAAATGATTACATCTTGTAATTTGGCTAAAAATAATTGCAATTTTTTTTATGGTTTTGCATTCAAAACTGACTATCTACTTTTTGTTCAATAGTTAATATTTGTAACATCTCATTATGATACATGTAAATTGAAATATTTCACTAGTTTCTCTATCATGAATGTGTCTTTGTGTACGGCTTCACTTCATCTTTATACTTTAATGTTCATTTTTACATAAGAATCGAACTGCATGTTTTTCCAAACTTCTATTAACTAAAAAATGTTCGGGCGTGCCTAATATTACATTCAATTGGAGTGAAAAGACTCAACCATCTGTAGGGCGTTGTGTAGCGAGAAATTGATCTGCCCAGACGCGGGGCGAAAATTTTTCATTTTCTGTTACGTACATTTATAAAATATGGTCAGTAAAATTCTTAGTCTGTCATCGTCAGGATGGATCGACATGAGGTCATCAGTAACGTAGTCATCCACGTCACCAGGATTTATTAAAGATAGTCCGAAGAAGTATTTTGAAAATTGTTCAATTTTGGAGTCTGTAGCCTTATATTCTTGAGTAAGTCGGTAACCTGGCGATCAAGGGGTAAAGTGTCAGTCTTCTGTGTTAGGGGTCCGAGGTTCAAACCCCACTCCTTCCATATATTCGTTTACCAAACCCTTCCTTAAACTCTGGCAAGGTATGTGCTTTCACGCTTTGTGAATGTGTGGAATGCCAGGCGCCCACCGTGGTTTGGAACCCACGTTAAGCTGTAAGTCCCCTCTGCTTTCCACCATCATCATTCTCACGTATCATTCTATCACCTGGGGATAGCGGAATTAACTTTAATTATGTCCCCAACTAAACTAATTCCTCCATAAACCAGGAAAGCAGAGGTTTAGAAAAGGTCGAATGTCCAGATCTAGAGCATTAACCCCACCACCATATTCTTGAGCAAGATTTAATTGTTGGGTTTTCCTCCAACAACTTTTACCTAAATTCAATCTACAACCTTTGATGACTTTTGGAGTTAATACTCATCCCACAGCTTGATTAATAGCATCTTCAAGGTAAATGAATACTGAAAATGGAGCAAAGTCCAAACCAAATACACGAAATTTTAAAATTAAATGTTAAAGAGCTGCAGCGTGTTTGCGATTTTGATTGAAATCAAAAAGAAGACCAAAGCAGGGACGATGCCATCCATCTTTACTCCTTATATAAATAGTTGCAAAAATAGCTTTGGATGAACATGAATCGTTTTGTACATGTAAATGCCTCTATGCTGTCCCAAAAACTTCAAGTTTGTTACCGAAGAAAAATCAATTCTTATCTTGCTATTATTATTATTATTATTATTATTATTAGCACCACGTCTTACTACCCGTTCGGGTTATACGCACTTAAGCTAATGTGTAATGGTATATGAAATGAAGGACCTACAGTTTAACGTGGAATCCGAACCACGGTGGAGGCCTGGCATTCCTCACATTCACAAGATGTCTTGTCATTGCTATTATTAAATAGTACTCGTCATAATATCCAATTTTTCCAAAGAATAATGCAGATCCTCCAATATTTTTGGTATTGTGGATAGAATCGTGGTGAATTAAAATATGAAACCTAATGGATAAGCCATGAAGGTATATAATATGACATAATAGGACGTAATTCGTTTGTTGACCAAAAAAATGGGTACTTAGTTAATTGGTCTACTTAGAATTAGCGGGACGCAGTTCATGTGTTTCTTATCAAAGGATTCAAACTATGGACGCAATTACGATGTTGCGGTACTACCATATTATTATTATATGCCACATTCAGATATAATAATAATAATAATAATCTCCATAGAAAGCTTAACAATTGAATCCAAATAGCTTGCCTTAATTATTGTGTTTCATGTAGGGTTATTTAATTTTGGAGTAGAACCAAAATATAAATTTAGATAAACAGTCATAGTATACATCTAATTTGCTTTAAATAAACTACATTAAAGCAAATAAAAGAGAAAAGCTAGGAAAACCAACTAAATAATCCTTATATCTAAGGTTCGACGGTTTCAAGTTGTTTCAAAAATGGTAATTTACTGGGTTTTTTAATTCACCTAATTTTGTGAAACTTATAACTTGAAAACGTAATACAAAAGTAAAACAAGTCTAAATTTTCATATACGAATAAGTTCAAACTTTACGTAACGTACACACAATCGGTGTGAAAATAACACATTCACACAGACACACTCTCATCCATATGTATATTAGTAAAGTTTGTTAGCATGCGCTTATGTACATGTCAGTAATGAGAGTAATTCTTCTACTGCGTAGCCTTGTTGATTTTTTATTTTTATTTTTCAACTAGCACCCGCCAATATACCCCCTTCTCCACGTATACGGTCAAACAATGACTGGTATATGGGACCACCTGAATTATAAACAATTTGTCTGTAAATTGCACACGCAAGAGGACAGCGTATTGTCCAGCCGGTAGGTCGAGAGCCTGCTCCCTGCGGGCGAACTGAAATGACAGTGGCGTGCCAATAAAGGAAATGCATATTTCATTCGGCCCTACCTGCTCTTGGCAAATCTCTCTCTCTCTCTTTAAATCTGTCTCATTCCCTCTACGCGTTTAGGAAACAGTGACTTAAGGGACATGGCTCATTAGAATACATCACACATGAGTTATTATAATGCAATTTTTTTTAATTAGCACCACGTCTTACTACCGATTCAGGTGGTACGCATGGGTACTAATTATGATGGTGGGTTAGGGATTAAAAAGGTTAATTTAAAGTAAGTGTACCTTTATTTTCGTGGGGATAAGGACCCGGATGAGAAGTAAACACCAATCTTCCCGTAATCGATAGTCTAGGACAGGGATCCCCAATTATTTTTGATGGAGGTATGTTTTAAAAACTCGAGATACTTCCGCGGTCCAGAAAAACTTTAACAGTTACTCAAGTTCAAGTCCAAAAACGTTATTTCCTTTACATTTAGCTATATTACTTATTTATTATTGCTGACCTTCTATGTCTACTACCAGCCCACCACTGAAATAGCATCATTTCTTCTATTAATCTCTATCTCGTCAAGGTCCTAAAAATGTGTCTGCGGTCCACCATTAAGTGACCACTAGTGGTGCATGTGACTATCGAAGCGGGTTTTCAATTTTACGGAGTTTTCGCTCAAACATAATTTAATCAGTTATAGAGGTAAACTGAAAGCCACAAACTTAGGGGAGTGCGAATGTTACCTTTTAAATGCAAACAGAAAAAACGAAGCTTGAAACATTACGAGTAAAGTCGAAAATAGTCAAATATTTATAATTTTTAATTGAATTTGGTCCTAGTATTTTTAATTTCTCTCTATCTTACAGGTAGAGAAAGTATTGTGATCGTAAAAAGAATCGAACTCAAAATTTTGATGAATCTTGACGTTTCATGACCCCTCGAATCCAAAAAAGTTGTTCTTGACTTTCCGTCTGTCTGTACTTCTAACTAGAGCCTAAACTATTTTACCGATCGGGCTAAGACTTGGTATCTAGTGTTTTAATAGGGCTGCCCCGAGTAGTTTTTGAATTGGACATCTAACCCTAAAATTAAGGGTAGTTTACTGAAGGGCAAAAAGAGAAAAGTCTGTTTTCTCAAAATCGGCTCTACCTATGTTGATTTAATTTAATTTCTAAACATTTATAAATATTCCAAACAAAATTATTTCTCTCAATATTTCAGCAAAATAACTTTAAGGGCTTCGGTCTGATGCGTAACTTATTTTTTTTTTATAATATCTCCTAAACTATTTGAGATATGAAATTACTTATCGTTACAATTATTTTATAAGAAGCATATTTTTATAAAACATATAACTTTCAAGCTATNAGTTTTACCCTTTGTGTTTGAAAAGTTAAATTTTCGAACAAAAAAGGTAAAAGTATTGCGACCGCAAAAGAAAATCTAACCTAAAATGTTTATGGATGTCGACGTCTCAAGACCCTCAAACCCTAAAAAGTGGTATTTGCAATGACGCATGTCTGTGTGTCTCTTTAGATTTAAAATTAAAAGTAGTTTAAAAAAGAGTGAAAAAAATCTATTTTCTCAAAATCTAGCTTAATAACTATATATACGTAAGCCCTAATAGTTATTAAAACGTGGTACAGTAAAAAAAAAGCTGATAAGTTAAGGAGGCTAGTAGCTTCTTCAAACTAGGGAAACTTTAAGTTACACCTAAAATGTTTCTGATATTGTCTTATTGTGATTGATATTATTTAATGCGTCTGTATAAACTAAATATAAAATTAAAACTTATTGTGGACACTGTTTTTATCCCATTTGAAAACATATTACCTAATCAAAATTTTCGCTAGAATTTGTGAATTTTTTTTAATATAAAGGGTGTTCGTAAACTCATAGCCCAAACTGCACATATAGCTTGTTTGAACCATGAATTAACATAAAATCACCATACACTTACATCCGAAAAAATTATGAAATAGCATTAAATTGTGTTTAAAGCTTCAGTGCACAACGCCGGTAGAGCAAAGCCGTTCAGTCATGCGTGTATAATAGGTTGTATAGGAGTTAGGCATACAGAGCTACACACCTTAACCTCTTGGAGCGTGGAAGAAGAACAAAGCACAATTAATAGTAAACCACACACCAGTCCATCTAGAAATGAGAATACGTTCTGAGGCTCATCAGAAACGGCCCTACATCACAGAAAGTGCTTGGCATTATTACATGTGCAGTGCAGTGCGCCTAACTCCTATGCAACTTGCTGTACACGCTTGCTTGAACAACCTAGCTCTCCAGGCGTTGTGCGCTGAAACTTTGAATACAATTTAATGATATTTGCATATTGTTTGCATATTTAAGTGTAAAGGGATTTTCTATTACTTTTGGCTTAAACAAGCTATATAAGCAGTTTTGGCTATGGGTTTCCTGATTCCCTGTATTTATAAGAATATTACTAACAGTACATTATACTATCATTTATCAACTAAATGTAGTATATCGGTGATCATGTGAACTAAATGCCCATCTCATACTATAGTATTGGAATTTACGTGTAAGTTCATGCTCATATTCCAGCTTTGCGTACAGATAATTTTTTTCTCTAAATGGTTTAACATTTTCACTACAAACAAATACTAGTGTATCTACTATATATAAGTGCTACCTATCTTACTCCAAACACATTAGCAAAGGAAAAATGAAGCGATTATTTAATACAATCAACTTAATCACTCAAAGTACATAATTGTTGCTTCCTTTTGATAAAATAAATGGTTCCGATCAACTATGTATCAATAAACTACTGTTAGTGTGTTGATTAAGAATTGTTAAAAGAGTGAAATTAAATATATTATATCTAACATGGGTGACCTGGTGGTCTAGGGGTAAGGTGTCAGACTTCTGTGCTGGTGGCCGGGGTTCAATCCTCGGTCACGGCACAGATTTATCTGATTACCAAACCCTTCCTTCACCTCTGACAAAACAGCTTGTGAATGTGGGGAATGCCAGGCCTCTACCGTGGTTCGGATTCCACATTAAACTGTAGGTCCTCCATTTCATCTCACAATCAGCCTACCATTACACAATAGCGTAAGTGCGTATAACCCGAACGGGTAGTAAGACGCGGTGCTAATAATAATATATCTAACATGCAATACATTACTGGGCTAAAAGGTGTTTTTTTATTACAATAATTGATATAAGATATAATTTGGCTATGTTTAGTTTATAAACTAAAAATATATCATACAAAGTAAATCGGAATCCTACTAAAATTATTTTCTTGAAAATCAAAGCTATATAACATTTTTGAAGACTAGTTAAAAGCTCGTACATTAATTTTATTATAGTGTCAGTCAAAAATATCTATGATCTTTCTTACAGGGGATACTTGTAGAACTATAAACCAGCCACTTTTTGCTAACAAATTTTTGTTCTCTAAATCTCTTAGTTTCTTTCTATTTCGTTCTCTATCGCTATCTTCTTCTCTCTTACACTCTTTAGATTTTTATCTCCCTATACATACATATTGCTCTCTCGTTAACTGTCTATACCTCTCTCCATGAAAACGTGGGTACATTAAATCTATTCTATCTTATCCTTACTCCGTTAACTGTGTGTAGTAAGGATTGGTGATAAAGATAATAAATAAGGAAATGCGTTTTATTTCTCTCTTTCAACCAAGTAGAAACCTCGTAAAGCACGTGGGATGTGAAAAAAAAAGAAGAGAGGGTTAATAATCCACCTTGAATGATGGGAGTGTTTGTAGGCGGTGGCAGTAGTAAGCCATCTTGTTTTTGTAACATTTACAAGAAAGCAGATCCGAAAAAAAATATATATATAAATATATATCTAACTTACATGTTAGAGACTCTCACACTAGCTGACTGCAGCTTTGAGTCATATTGCCAACTTTATTAATTGGGGTATTTAAGGAGGGATAAGAGTAATCTTATCTAAGGGTGCTACATGTGAGAGCAGTGAAGTGTTGCATTCGTTTATAAATCCCAGATTATCTATTAATTGATATCCTTCAATATTTTTTTCACCAAAAAATATTACAAAGTTCTGACAAGTTAAAAAGTTACATTTAAATTTAAATTATTTAAAATAAAAGGTATCATAACCTACGTAAAACCCTATAAAACAATAACATATTGTGCATATAACCCGAACGAATAGTAAGATGCGGTGCCAATAATAATAATATTATCTTACAAATTTCTATACTGACCTTATCAAAACATGACTTTAATGCTTTAATCTCATAAGTAGCCTAATAATTTTCACGTAAAGCGTTGCATTTAAAAAAAAATAAACTCAAAATTTTCATTTTCGCCTACATTTTGTTCAAGACAATATTAAAAAATATCAAACTTCTTAAGTAATGTGAATTTCTAAACGTCCACAAAGCGTCCCAGTATTCTACCATGTGACATCCATAAGACCCGCCTCGGTGGCGGCGTTGTCTAGCACGCTATTCTCGTGTTAAACTAGACTGCTGAAGATGGGGTGATTGAAGTTCGAACCCGGTCAGACACACTGAGGGTGGTTTCCCTAAATGGTTCTTCACTATCACTCGGCACCAATAAGGGTGTGTTTCCTCTAAATAAGCCTTCATCTCCAAATTATTAGTGTAATTAGAACATATGTGTATAGCCTAAACGGGTGGTTAGGTGCAGTGATAAAAAAAAATCTCACAAGATTAATATATTGATATAGCTGTACCAAAACATTTTGGCCAAGATATATACAATCTTGATCTAATAGAATGAGTCAGTGTATTTGTATGGGCTATAGAATAGTAAGTAGCTAATGGTGGTTTGTGTCTGTGGTGTATCGCCCAGTCCCGTAGGGCCTGTAATGTTGTGGTAGAGGTGGGAGGGGGAGGGACTCGAAAGGGATTTTATTACTTTAAGTTTGGTGGAAAAAATGGTAAATAAATAGGCCTAACTTATGTCATGGTTAAGGACAATCTAGATAACTGAATAACTATGTATATCATAGAGCGTTGTAAATTATAGCTAAGCTATAGTATTACTTCAAATATTCCATTCGGTTTTGAAATAGCCCAGATTTTTTTTATTATTCTTTATGCAGTCAAGCTGGCCGACTGATGATATTCCCAACACAAAACATAGGCTAAAACAGTCATTATAAGGTGTGATTANCGTTCCCAACACAAAACCGAGAATATATCAGTGACTATGAGGTGTGTTTAATAAATTAGTAATTATTTAGGACTATTAATTATTTCTTATAACATTTATTATGGTGTTAGATGACTTGAAAAAGGAAGTATGAAAATAATCTTGTGGGGAGGGGGGAGGGGGGGGGAGGGGGCGCAAGATTAATCTGCTACGCCACAGGTGTCAGTAATTAGTTTGTATCAGTTTCTTGATTAACAAATGAATACAAATGTTTATGGATAGCTATATATTAAAAATAAGTTGTTAAATTTAAGCAACCCTCCCTCTACAGTGTTTCCGGAGATACGTCTAGGGGTGGTGAGATGGATAGCTTTGGGGTGTTCGAAGTCTAACGGCCATGGGTACTCCTGACCCAAAGGGCGAATACCTAGCCCCAGCAAGATACGTATGGGCTTGCTAGGGGGGGAGGAGGTTGTCCCTTTAGACTAGGCGCTATAATTAATTCTAATTGGCGTATGTGTTAAACTAATGTTTGAGTTATATCAACGAGAAATTTCATCTCACTCGTTGCAGTGGTTTTTCAGCTACAGAGATTCGTCCGAGGGTTGTCGGGGGAAGCTGGGAGTTTGTTTTGGGTGGGTTCGAAGTCTACCAGCTTTGGGTATCCCCCAACCAAAGGGCAACTTCCTAGCGCAGGTAGTTCAGGGTATACTTCTGGGGATAAGAAGGGGAGGAGGGAGGATGGTTGTTTCAGGTTAAGCCTTATAAGTAATTTTAATTAGCCTATATGTTAACCAAACGTCTGAGTTTTATCCCATGAGAAATTTCAACTCAATCGGGTAAGTGGTTTTTAAGTGAAAGGGTAATGTAGATATGTAGCGCAGAGCACAGTGACAGAGTACTTTCTTAATTGTATAGTAGTAGATATTAGAATATTTGTCATAATCAAGGGCAGTTTATGACATGAATTTCTTTTTAACTAAAATAAACAGACAATACACGTAAACACATTATGATCATGAACCTCTGATTGGAGGAATATTTTTATAGGTAATTTTGGTCATTTTTTGTCATATTAGATTTTTTGTTTGTTTAATGTGCGCTTTTTATATGTTATGCTATGTAAAATAAGTATATTTTTAAATAACAATGCTGCTTATCCATGACCACTTAAACATTTTTTTAACTAAACATTTCTCGGAATGAGAAGATATGTATATACTTAAAATAAATATGTACAATGTTTACTTGTGGTGTTAGAAAATCAATATTACGGGCGAAGCAATGCAGCTTAGCTAGGAATGAATGCATTGGGGTGGTAAACTATTGTTTCTGGATCATATTTATGAAAAACTGTGTTCATATTTATCTTTATATACACAGACTCAGTTGCTAAAGGCAGGGGTGTAGTGGATTGGAAACGGCATTGCAACACTGCTTTTCGCGGAAAGATATTAAATTAAATCAAGTATTAAAAAACCGCTCTATAGTTCATCTTGATAATAACTCATATTCCAAAAGACTTGAATCCTTTGTTAAACTGCACCAAGCTTATATCCTGCAGTTCATCTGTATGTGAGCGTAGATTCAGTCACATGAATATTATAACATCGCCTACTCAGACAAGACTTACAATATCACATGTCTCAACCCTGATGTTCATTAAGCTTCACGGCTCCAATGTAAGAGAGTGGTATTCTTTAGTGAAGACATGGTTAATCAAACACCGCACCGCCGACGATACAAGCGTACGACAAGCTAGACATAGCCTCTAGGAAGAGGAAAATACAATATGTTCGTCAAGTCGTTTAATTAATAGCTTATTAAAAATTAATAGGCGGCACAAAACTGTTATCTTATCCATCGAATAGTTGATTTCATTTGTTTTGTAACAAATTAATATTTTCATTTATATTTGATTAGATTTAATATTCCTTTAACCTATCAGTAATGTACTTGTGTTAAAAATATCCAAAATAACTTTTAGTAAAGTTTTATACTATGCAATTTCAAGTTAACTAATTGATTTTATATCAATATTATATTAAGGATTTCTTTTAAATTCCATGAAATCAATCAATTCTGATTAAATTTACGATGCTTTGTGCGAATTCTTGGAATTTTAGGGGAAGTGTGCTAAGTATGTTTCTTCCTTAACAACCATTAAAAAAGTGATCCAAATAGCTTCCAGAGGCATTTATATTTGTGAAATTCTCTCCCCTCCAGCTCCAAACAGCTACCTTCAACTTCGAGGTGGCTATGACCTTCCATTCTTCCACTGCTAAGTTTACGACTACACCACTGGTCTTTTATGACACATGTACATTGTAGTTCATAGTAATATAAAGTGAATGTTTGGTTTAGTCGTGTTCATTCATTCTTTTAGCAGAAGCAAATAAAATATTGTTCCAGGAGAAACATAGATTTTAGTTTTCTTCCCACGGTGTGAATATATTTAATATGTCTTGGGATTTAACGACAGAATTATTTTTTTCTCCTCGTTTAAAAAGGTTTGCATCAAATGCTAATAAGTCAATGACTGATATTCAACAACTGTTGATATCGTCATGTGAAGAATGTAAACTATGTTTCTGCTGGAGTAATATTTTGGGCCAGTTTCATAGTCAGCTTTAGTAGGCCTCAAGTGCGGCGCTACACCAAGTACAAGACAACACCTACCTAAACTCGAATGGAATGGGCCATTCTCGCATAGGAAACTGGCCCATTTCATTCTGGTTTAGGTAGGTGTCGTCATGTACTTAGTGTAGCGCCGCACTTGAGGCGTACTAAATTTGACTATGAAACTGGCCCTTTATTTGTATTGGTCAAAAAATGTTATTACTATAAAAACTGCAAACCCATTGGCCTTTTCTTGTGTTATTTACACTCCCACCTTAAGGAAAGCCCAATCAGAACATCTTAATGGGAGCTAAGCCCCAATAACTCAAGTTTCCGACAAATCGGACAAGGAGAGACTGATGTCATTTTCCGTGATTCCACAGTTGCATATTCAAACTAATTATAAGTAAACAAGATCCCATAATCCGTCTTGGTAATAGATTAACAAGGTATAAACTATATATGAGTTTACAACAGACTCATGTACACTATATTGAAAACGCTGAAATAGATTAAGGTCTCTCATTAATACTAACTAGAGCTTAATTAACACATTTTGACAAGAAGCTCACACATCCAACTAATTAGCGTTTTGACTTCATCTGATTGATGTTCTAATTAAGTGTTAGCATTAAAAGAAACGGTGTTTAGTTGGTCAATTTTATTTTAATTACTTATATGCTTTGTACCTCCTCTGTAATCTAGTGGTCAGAGTTTATGGCTACAAATCCAGAGGTCTCTGGGTTGATCCCTGACCCTTCCAGATTTGTATGTGAATCATTGAGTGTAACGGGATTCAACTAAACATCGTGACGACAAATGATGAACTACTTGAACGGAGAAAGTAGCGGCTCAAGTCTGGAATACCGATATTAACGGTTCATTGTGCATATCACATGACACACTATCCACAAAAGTTGGGACCTATCTTCACCAACACACGGCAGCCGTTAGGCTGCTATGGCTCGATTGAAGGCTGATGCCATAGAGTTTTTATATACCATTGTTTTAAACAGCACAAGATTCACTGTCTAGCCTAAAGTGTCATTTCAGATAAATTGATAAATTTACAAACATATTTTTGCAGCCAACATTGAGAGCATTTTACTATGTTACTGTTATTGTATATATATATATATATATATATATATAATATTTATCAAAATTTACAGCTGCAGATCACATTACCTGACGTATGTATACGAAAAAGTAGATCCATTCATAAGGTTTAACCAACTCCTTTACTAGGAAATTTGTATTTAAATTTGCACGCTTCTAAATAAATGTTAAAACCTAACACTAAGAAATATAGTTTTTATCAAATTTGGTATTGTACTGTGAATTGGGAGAGTGGGGATGTTTTATCCCCCAGGGGAATGGCAGTGACATTATTCTTAATTACTCATCTCTTATTTTCCTACTAATACCAGTTGTTAAAAAGATTTGTTTAGAACTTATTAATAAAAATTGGTATAATCGTAGACAAAATAATATTTTTTGTTGATGCCATTAACATTAATAAAATCAGTGTTTTTTAATGTTGTGTAGCTAAATACACCTCATTCAATTGAGAAAAAAAAAATCTAAACGAAAATATTTTCCATAGAGTGCCCCGTATTCAAACAGTGGTCCTTAAAAATACAGATAAAGATATCTCATCTCCCTCCCAGGAGAAAACCTTATAAATATTGCAAAGCTAAAAATCCAACGACCAAACAAGTAAATAGAGCAAAAATATATTCGTGGTTTAAGGCCGTACTTGTTTTATATTCCTTTAAAGAATTATACAAAGAAAGAATTGAAAGAAAACACGTAGCATACGAGTTATTTATTTATTTCTTGGGTCTAACGTGATATTTACAAACAAAGGGTTATATCAACATACACACTAACTACCAAACAAAAGAATAATCGTCAATAGTACTCCAGCGTAGTGATAAGAAATTTAATTTTTAAATAAGTAAAATAAAGATATAAGAAATAATAAGATTCCAAATAAACACTTTAATTATAACTGTAATGAAATACCTCGAATTATTTACGTATAAAACACAAGACGATTGAATAGCTCTAATGTAGCAGAGTTGAACTAAAATAATATAGAATTATTATTATTATTATATAACTGCGTCTTACTATCTGATAGGACTTTACGCATATTATGATAATTACTCTAATGAGATAGAAACGAGGAAGGTAGCATTTTAGAGGTAGTATAACCAAATTTGCGTGGAAGGTGTGAGGGAAAACATCTAGTAAAAAACACCCTCAGTAGAACCTCAATCTCCAAATCTTAATCAAGCCAGTCCAACACTAGTGACGCCGTAGACTATTCATTGACTGAATAAGGCTTAATTTATATGTAGAGTGATTGTATCTATATAGCTAATTAAAACAAGACAAACCAATAAACTAGTAATAGATTGTTCGGCTGCTATGTGAATGGTAATGGTTCAATTTAATTATTACTATTATAATTATATTTATGAAAGCCCTATCTAAATTTCAAAGGTAATGTAAGATAGGCCTTTTTTGAGTGGTTTAGCTGGAAGTCTAGCTAAGTCACGCATATATCACATATTGTCGTGAATACCTCATCATTTGTTAGCAGGAAGAAAATATTCATCGAAGTATTATTATTAACTAGTATTTCTTTTCTGAAAATTGAAACCTGGTCACGGGAATTGACCCCGGGACCTTTGGTATAGTATTCCAATGCTCTAACCACCGAGCCATACAGGATTCGTCCCCTGCCCAGGGTCATTCTTCACTCATATTTTAAGGCATAGTTTATGATGGACGTGCGAAACTCGTCGGCTACAAATGTGTGATTACATTAAGATCAGAAGCTATCAGACAACGCAGCCACCTTCGACTCGGTAGTTGGCCTGGCTATCTCAGTGGTTAGACCATTGGCGTACTAAGCCAATTGTCCAGGGTTCGATTCCCATGTCTAGGTGTCAGTTTTCAGAATATGATATCTAGATGTAGTAATCCTCACTAAGATCATAAATAATAACTTTGACTATTTGATTATTTGATTATATATGCATGGAATATCTTCGATGTAATTAATTTTACACCAAACCATCATTATAACGTGAACCATATAGAATTGTATTCAGAAGGTATATACTTCATTTGCATGTTGGGAGGCTGGAAAATTAAAGAAAATCACCCTCAGTTCTCCCTGCCATTGGCAGCCAATCTATTGTGAGAGTGACACCGTAGATCGTGCGGTCACCAAAACGAGTTGTCTCGATCCCATTTGAGTACACCGATCTTCCTGGTAATAGCAATGCATGCTAGAGCCCACATACCTTTGGTCAGTCTTTCATAGGTATATTTAATGCGTGTCTTTCCGCCTTTAAATTCACAGCGAATAATAACAATTTGTTAGTTTACTGAACCACCGAAATATTGGTGGGATTTTAAGAGTACTGGACCCGAGTCTTGGCATCTTGTTTAAATTGGCGGGGATTGTTGATTCGGAGTAAACTATCTTTGCGATATCAGGAAATTTAAGCTCCCCTTACATCTAACCACAAGGATAACACCGTACATATAATAATACATATAATAGTTGATATTTAGGTATGCATTACAACTAAAACCGAACGTCCGCGTCCCATCGTAGTGTGATTATCTGTATTCTACTATCAGGAAACAGTTATAATGAGACCACAGTTAGGAGAGTTAAATAATAATAATACAATATTATTATTATTATTATTATTATTATTATTAGCACCGCGTCTTACTACCCGTTCGGGTTATACGCACTTACGCTAATGTGTAATGGTAGGGTGATTGTGAGATGAAATTGAGGACCTACAGTTTAACGTGGAATCCGAACCACGGTGGAGGCCTGGCATTCCCCACATTCACAAGTTGTGATTAATACACGTCTTGTCAGAGGTGAAGGAAGGGTTTGGTAATCAGATAAATTTATGCCGGGACCGGGGATTGAACCCCGGCCGCCAGCATAGAAGTCTGACACCTTACCCCTAGACCACCAGGTCACCAATAATAAAATAACAATAATATAATAATAATGATACAAAATAGAGATATTATTAAAAAATATGTTAAAACATTTTAGTTTTGATGTTAGAGAAATAATACGGAAAGCTTCCCCTTCAACAACTGTTCTCTATCAAACGTTATCGTATAACTAATTATTTCATTGAGGTATTTTACGTGCTCTTTCTAAACCAACTGATTAAATCATCACACGAGAATTTCTATGAACTTTAGCGAAAGGGGTTAACCTAACTTCCAGGGAAAGGTATTTTAACATTACTTAGAGGGTTCATTTAGATGCCACAATCGGCACGATGACTTTACTTCCCCTCCGAAGGAAGTTGTGCTACGGATTTTTATCATTCAAGAAAAATCCGTCAAGCCTGGCTGGTTTCATACTCACGAATAGAGTCCTGAGGAAAACAATTTACCCAAATACCATAGGGAAGATTAACTGTGTAACTATTTTTCCTGTTAAGAGATCGTTAGATGGTCTATTAAGGTGGGAGTGTAGGTAAGGCGAGTCCAGGCCAGAGTTTTTGTTTAAATTTTAGTTGCAAAATTTTTTATTGGCCAAAATAAATAAAATATTGCTCCAGTAGAAACATAGAGGTTAATTTTCTTCATATGGAGATATCAACAGTTGTTGTAAATCTGTCATTGTCATAGCAACAATAAATGAGAAACTTTTTAAATTAAGAGAAAAAGTTTGGTCATTAAATTCCAAGACAAGTTATACAGGTATTCAACAACTGTTGATCTCACCGCGGGAGGAAAATCAAACTATTTTTCCACAGGAAAAAGATTTGGTTGATTTTGACCAAATGAAAATGTTTGATATAAGAACAACAAAAATACTGTCCTTAGCACGCGTTCCTACACCTCCACCTTAAATGTCTGCGACAACCATTGTAAGCACTACCATATGAGCTGTATTTATAATTATAACTACCAACACAAAAGTTATCAATAACAAATAAGTGGGTTAAGGTTATGAGAAAGTGCATCCATATTACCGTGGATAGGGGAATATAAAAATCACATGGTAGCAAAAATGTGAAAAACCACTCCTTTTTACACACTTAAAAGGCTCAAACTTTTACCACACTGTCAATTCCAACCAACACAAAATCTAATATAATCTAATGCATTAGTACACTTAAACACCAATAAGAAAAGGTAGAACATAAAAACATTGACATAAATTTATATTAGTTAATTTATTCAAAGTTTATAGTACTATTATACATTTAACATTACTTTTAACCACTGCATTTAATATTTCTACAACAACGAGTCTGACTTGAAATATTTTCCTGTGAATTATATTACAATATTAACATAATTCATAATTTTTTGAATACTTAAATATTCAATTAAAATTAATTACCAGCCTGAAATGTTTTTTTAAGCCATGCCTCTAATTTTATGGAAAAAAAATCACATATGGTAATTAGTACAATCATAAAATGCCGATAGCTCGCTACTTATTCAAAAAAATGTAAAACTCATTTTTTCCCCCTCTGGCCTACATATTACAACTAAAAATACGTTCAATCAAAATGAGAGCTTTCAATATCCATAAATATTGGTTTAAATCTTTTATATATATATACATCACGTTAAACTCTTGAATTTTTATCAACTTATGTGGGTAGGGTTGAAGACATTTGATTCGAAGACGGTGTTGAATGAAAGGTATGTGATAAACATTTTGATACTCACATGGGGAAAACTACCCCCCCCCCCCCAA